>MUZH01004202.1:0-57106 GCA_003012965.1 Juglanconis oblonga | reverse complement strand
TGCTAATACCTATTTTCTTAGTAGTTATATAGATAGCGAAAGGGATAGAGGAGATAGCTTATCGGGTTACCCTTATTAAAGCGGAGAATTATAATCTTCGAAAGGCTAATAATATACTTAGTAAACGTCGGAGGGCTAAGAAAACTCGTTTTTATAAAAGAGGAATACTTACTTAAGAGGAGGCAATAGATATTTTAGCTAGAAAGGATATAGAGCAGTAAGCAAAGCGTAATAAGGGTAAAAATATGGATAGGGAGGAAGGATAACCGGCGACTATTCGATAATATAGCAATTACAGTAAATCCGGCTATAATATACGAATATACAAGATCGATATAGAAATATCTGATATATATAGTTCTGATTAGTTTCAATTGATTTGAATGATTATAGTGCTATAATTGAATAGAAAAGGTATATAGGTAGTGGAAAGTGTCCCGGGTACTGATGTGTCCCGGGTACTGATGATCCACGTTATATTATTTATTATACGAAGTTTAGGTATATAGGTTTCATGATAGCATTAAGTAAAAAGTATAACTACTGAGTAGGGACAATCAAGGAAAGATTTGCAAAATAAACTCTAAGCAACTTCTCTACAGCAAATAATGTCCTCTATAGGTAAAATGCATTAGTAAATTACCAGCAGGTTGTCTGCATAATGCTAAATTTGATGTGAATTAATAGCAGCTTCTGGGTAGCGCCGGCTGTCAACAGCTGCCGGACGGCTGGATTCTAGCCTGATATAGTTTAGTGTCAATTAAGTGCTAAGGATTCGTATGGGGCGGTGGATCTGCACTCCAATGATCAAGTAAAATCATTGGCGTTGCCCCCTTAACATAGTAGACGTGTCCGGAATAGCAGTCTCTCTCTTCCACATTTCAGATTGTCCGTCCGAAGCACCAAAGACATAATGTCCTTCTTCAAGAAACTCTTCAAGTCCGAACCTGCACTTTTAGTAGCAGGGGAGGAGCCTAAAGGTCCGCTGCCACAACGCATGCTGATGAAGACAAATTTTGGCGACATCGAGCTTGAGTTGTACACTGAACAAACTCCCAAGGTATCCCTATTCCCAGCCATCCCCCCCCCCCAGGCACTTGACTTCCCAATCTGTTCTGCCATATATATATATCATGATGCTTTGGATAACCTTTCCCCCCTTTCCAGACATGCCTTAACTTCATCACGCTCGCCAACGCGGGCAAATACGACAACTGCATCTTCCACCGCGTCATCAAGGGCTTCATGATCCAAGGCGGCGACTTCACCCGCGGCGACGGCACGGGCGGCAAGTCGGCCTGGGGCGGCAAGTTCGACGACGAGATCGTGCGGGGGCTGTCGCACGACGCGCCGGGCGTCCTGAGCATGGCCAATGCCGGACCGGGGACCAACGGCAGCCAGTTCTTCATCACGCTGGGTGCGTGCGAGCACTTGGACGGCAAGCACACCGTCTTCGGGAGGGTACCTGCGCATTCGCAGGGCAGCATGGATACGCTGGGGAAGATTGGCAGTGTGAAGACGGAGCTGCAGGATCGTCCGGCGCAGACGGTCAAGATTGTCGAGTGTAGGAGTGTAGAGTAGATACCTGACGCCCGGGAGGCGAGATGAGAATTTCCTCTTTCTTTATAATGTACCGGCGGGCAATTGCATCATCATTTCAAACCCCCTTGCCCGAGTTCTAGGCGACCATCGTTGAGGGGTTGTGCGAAACCGAAAGTCTATACGCGGTTAGGTCACTTCCATTATATCGGTACCTATCTGCATGGCCACGTTATTTTTGCTATCCCCAATAACTCATGTCCCATCCACACGTGTAAACATTTCGCTTCCATGGAGCTGTGCATAAATAAAGTGCCGAGACCACTCTTCCATGGAGTCCTGAGCCGGGTCTCCCAAGCGAAGCAAGCGACCTAGGTACGCCGCAACCAGTCTCTCAACAGCTAAACTCAACCTCATAACCTCCATTATGGCTCTTGAAGATAATAAGCCCCCCGGCTTTCTCTTCCACCTAACTAAGTATTTAGAGACGACGATAACGCGAGGGCAATCGCAATCAACTCCCATCTTAGGGCGCTAGTTAGTGGCTCTGCGACACCCTCTCGAGCAGCCCTCGATTTTAAAGCTTGTGTAGTAAGTAAAACCGAGAGTTTATAAGAAGGACTAGCCAGGCCCGGTATAATACAACCTGCAAACCTGTGGAGATAGTCCACGGCATCGACAGCTTACGATTAATCGGGCTTAGGTACCTAGGTAGTTCCAAGGGATAGGTCAATGATCTCTTTAGGGGCATTGCTTTGCTGTGCTGATTATTTCATCCTATCTATGCTACTTCAGACCTTACAATACCAGCGACCTACTCGATGCTGTAAGGGCTATGCCTTTGTATAAGATACCTAACATAATGCCGACTTGGCGTCTTTACAATAACAATACTAGCGATGTAAGCGTGCTGTCGGGCTCCCTCCACGGGGATATAACGAAGCTATCGGCGTTAAGGGATGCAGAGGAAGGGTATGTGTTCAACTCGAGGGGGGGGGGGTTCCTTTTCTTCTTTTTTCTTTTTTTTTTTTAAAAAAAAAGCAGAAAAAACAACGATCCTTGGAAAAATGGCAGGAAACGATGAGGATATCGCGGGTATGGTGCTACAAGTACCTCTCCCTGGAACCAAGCTGGTGTACGTTTGGCAACCCTTGTTCCGATTCTGCCATGTAAGAACTGTCATGCTAACCTTCAACTATAGGATTATGTTGAGCCATGAATGTATCAATGGCGGACGTGTTCTCCTTGCTAACAGTTAGGAGTGATGTCTGCCCAGTCGATATCAAAGCTGGTAAAGACGCGTTAGGGCATTTCCAGCATGTGTTGGATTGACCTACGCAAGGGGAAATCATATATAAGCAGGACTCTTGCCTGGCCGCCCGTCGAACTGTATGTGATCATAGAACAGCCATCGTTCCCTCGCCTGCATGGCGTCAGGTGGCCCACGAAATCTTGGATCAAGACAGCTTCGTCTGATAAACTCTTATATTCCTCACCCTGAGATCCCGTCCGATCTTACCAAGCCCTGGTCGAAAATTCCAACGGTGATTAAAGGGTGGGTAAGAGGTATTCGATTTCAGAGTGCCCAAGCCTATTTCAGCTGATCGAGGAGAAGTCGATGACCAACCGCGCTTTTGAATCTTCACCACACCGAGACTTTCGAACGTGAACAGTTCCCAGTGACCTCACGCGGTGTCTACATCATGAGCATGTGTTCACGAAGAGGTACAGGCAGCATCCGGTCTTATCAAATGAGCATGATGAATTGAGAATCCCCGTCTATGAATATCCCCGCCAGACTGACAGTGCCTAACCGTGAACAAAGACGGACCAAACGAGTTATCTAAATGATGCAATCCCCATCACTCCCCCGATCCTCGGATACTCCAACCAACTATTGAATGGTATGGAAGCCTTCACGTACAAGGGAGATTAGGTAGAGGGCCTTTCCCTTCCGTCATTCTGTATCTCCCCAGCTCAGAACAGACCGAGATCATACCTGGTGCCCGAATGGCCTCGTTTATGTCCTACCATGCTTCAGCCTATCATGCCGCAGCCTCTTTGTCAACTTCTTGTACTTCTTCTTCTTCATCCTGAGCTTCCGCTGCCTCCTGACGCTGATCGCATACAGCGTCAGCCGCGAAGCCCGCGCATCGTCGTACCGCAGCTGCCGCAACGCCATACGCTCCAGGAACGTCCTCGGCTGCGTCGCGGCGGACCCATCATCCATCGAGAGCCTCATCCTGGTTTTTTGCCCGTGTCCAGAGGAGGCAGAAGAGGTGTCCGGATCTTCTATCAACTCTGGGCTGTGCGCCAAGATCTTCACGTCCCCGTTGCCGTCCGTCGTCTCCTCGATCGTGAACACGGCTTTGTATACGCGCGTCTGCGTGTCCTGCTGGGCATATTCCCCCATGCTGTTCCCCGCATTAGCAGCAGTCTCGGCAGCGTCGGCCGTGGCAGCGTCGGCCGTGGCAGCGCCGGTCTTCTTGGAGACAGACTCTGCCTGTGGAAGCGGTGGCGGGCGGAACGGCAGGAACTGGCCCAACATGTTGTTCACCTGCACGTTGATGCTGGTCTCGGTGCCATCCGCGTTGCGCAGGTCAATCTTTTGCATGCTGGCGCCGTCGCGTTGGTTGTGCGCATCGGCCTCAGCGGCAGCGGCCTGCTGCATGGACAGGCTCGCCATGGGCTGCTCGAGATCCTCGACGGTGCGCGAGAGGGTCGTCATGACCTCGGCGGCCTTCTGGCTGCGTGTCTGCGAGACGAAGATCGAGGCGAAGGCATCATCGGATACGCTCCGGGGGAGGCCGCGGGTTACCGAGATGGGCCGGTGGAGGGAGAAGAAGGAGGAGAGGGCGAGGACTAGAGGGGAATAGGGGTAATTAGCGGTGACTCCGAGTACAAGCAAAGCTCGGCATCGTGAACATACAGTCGCTAGGTATGTGCGCCGTGGTCGGCACGCTCGGGTACTTGAGCTTCTCGGAGGCATCCTTCGCCTTGCGTTTCCTCCTCTCGCCCGAAGTCTTTGTCTCGCCGGTCTTGGTCTCGGCGGACGGTTGGACCGACTGCCTCACGGGCGCATCTTCCGACCCATTATCCCGCGAGGGCTTTGACGAGGAGTACCTCCTGCGCTGGGTTGGTTTGTAGGAGCAGGTGACGGTGGTCGCGGTGGCTCGCGGGAGGGTCGAGAGGAGTGGTGATTGAGGGGCGGTCGCGACCACGCGCCGCACTGAGCAGGGCAACATGGTGCCGCCGCTAGAAGGGAGGGGTCGTTGGGGGTGTCGAGAGAGCGCGAGAGAGAGAAAGGGCGTAAGAGACGCAGATATGTGTGGAGGAGGTAGAGTTTGTATCGAAACAGATGGTGATGGCGGGCGGGAGAGGCTGGCCCGATCGCTTTTGCTCGCCTAGGGCAAAGTCGAGGTCGGAGTCGGAAGCGGCTTTGCTTGATCACCTCACCTCAGCGGCAAAAGCCTTGTTCAGATCTTGGCGCAGACCCACCCAGCTTACCTAAGTCCAGTGTCGTAATTGATGCTGGCTCAGTTTTCGGGTTTTGGGCAAAATTTGGAAGTTCGGCAGGATGTAATGTGCTGCAAAAATCGTTCGCAAAAATCTTTCTAAACAAAGGGACCTTTTGCTGAATATATATGTGCTTCCATGCTTACTTAACATGACCGCCGCCCCAAGTGTCTGTGGTAGACGCCTTAGACCGGGCTAGAAGCAACTATCGCAATGACCTGGATCCTTCTCCAGCTTCTTATTTTCCGGCCGCACCCAAGTGCCCTGGATAGCATTGGTAGAGATATATCCTCCCCTCCTCCCACCTTCCTGTCCAAACGCCATGCAAAATGCAGATTATACAGATACTACGTCGGTCCCATAGAACCCCTCTTAAGCAGACGGACGCTGGACGTATCACCCCTTCCAAGCCAACCAGCCCCAATAAAATCCCACCATCCACATCACCCTCCACGCCGTTGTCCACAGCTCTCGAGCCACGATGCGCAGATTACTCCTGCTCACGATTCCTCCCTTCCTCGCCGCAGAGGCTTTCCACCGCGACTTCCCAGCATCGTAATAATACTCGTCATCCTCCCCCAGATCGATCTCGATCTTAGGCCCTTCGCCCCAGCCCCACTTGCTGCTCCGAGCCTTCTCCCTGTTCGAGCTATGTCTGCCCAGTCCCTTGGTGTTCCCACCGGTGCCTTTGGGAGACGCGTTGCGCGCCTGGGCTACGAGGCCATTGGACTTGAACCCCGGCGTGAAAGACGCGCTCCTATCGCGGGTTCCGGACCGTTGCGGGGATGAATGGTATGAGGACGCAGAGGAGCCGTAGCCATAGCCAGCCGGATATTTGTGGATGTCGTGGTCCTCCCTCTTTGCCTTGAATACTGGCAGCACAGCCCGGGGTTTCTCCGGGTCGAGCGCGAAGGGCTGGAGGTTGAGGATAGGCACGAGAAATGCCCGGATGGTAAGCATGACGAGGCAGACGAATGCGAAGCCGCCGTATCGAGCGTAGGTAGATAGCTGGTTCGGTAGTAGACAGAGATGCGTCTGGAGCGTCTGCGACTGGTCGCCCGAAAGTGGCCTTCCCTCCTCGTCGATCGGGTTGTACATGCTCATCATGAGAAACCCCGGTGTCGGCACGCCCATAGCCATGCTGATGCTCTTGACGGTGATCTCCTTCACGTTGCCCTCATTATCGGCATGCGTGAGCTCGCAGTAGTCGTGGTCGTCGCCCGAAAACGCATGCACCACATTTCCGATCTTGTTCACCAGGTCGATCGAATCCACCTCGTTCAGCACGTTCTGGTACTGGTAGCCCCTCGACACAGAAATAGCGTTCCTGTGGTCCACATCCAGCGGTGGGTTCGCGGGCGGCCAGTGTTCGCGCATCGGCCCACACGGTGTCCCTGGTGCTCGGTATAACGGCACATGCGAGAGTAATATCGTGGGGAGCTCTGCTTTGCCCTCGCCCGGGTTCAGTGTGGGAACGTTGCTGAAATCAGCCGACAACAGTTCCTCGACCTTCTGCTCTTGCCGCAGGTCCGGTGTCTCTCCACGTAAGCGCCGCAGTTCTCGCTCCACCGCCTTCCTTTTCGCAAGCTGTATCTTGTCCAGGAACTCCTCCGCTGGCCCATAAACTTGGCTCAAGTCGGCCACCGATATCTCATCCGAGGTGCGCGCGCTGAGCGACAAGGTATCCACAGACACGAAGGTGTGATTCGCGATCACGTCAACCCGGTTCATAGCCCCGAAGAACGCCTCAAACCGGTCCCTCACGGGCGTCTTGACCCCGGACCCGAACCCAAGATCGTGGTTCCCCGGCAAGCTGGCAATAAACCTCTTTCCTCTCTGGCCCGGTCCAGCTTCCGATCGAGCCAAGAAAGGGTCGACAAACATCTTGACAAACCGGATGTACTCCCGCAGCCAGAAGTCCTCGCCGTATTTCCGCTTCCACTTCTTCGCGTAGCCCACCTCGCCCTTCGGCCGGGGGTTCCAACTCAGGTCCGGGGTGTCTCCGTGCAAGGTCGCCCACTCCCTCCCACCATCGAACAGGTCGCCGAGGAAAAGCACGGTGTCGGGTTGTAGCTGCTCCTGGAGCTGGGTGTACGAGCGACGCATATAGTTGTCGGTGATGGTAACGGTTAGCGAGCTGATGGGCCACGGCCGGCCGGGGTAGGATTTGGGGTCTATTATCTGGGGGTCGGCGACGAAGATGAGGTGGTGAGGTGTGGTTCCTGATGGCTATACCCAGTTCGTAGTCAGCTTGCTATCCTTTGTCCAGCGGCGCAAAGGGAGGCAGGCATGCTCACCCAATTCTCCCAATTCTCCCACGCGCACCTCTCCACCGTAGTATGAAACACCCATCTCTCGCCCCAGAGCAGCACCAACACCCACACGGCGACCAGCACATGCGGAAAGCTCAACAGGCGCTGCATAGCCAAGTTCCTGCGCAGCTGGTGCGCTGACTGCAGCAGCGACGCCCACACTGCTCGTTTCCCTCTTGTCCTGCAGAAGTTCAGCAACGAGTTCCACAAGCGCTGAGCGGTGGCGAGGCAGTCGTCGATCAGGCTCGAGTCGTCGCCAAAGCTTTGCTGGCGGAGCTTCGAGGAGACGAAGGGAGCGGAAGCGGAGGCGGAGACGGAGGCGGAGGAGGAAGAGGAGGCGCCATAGTTGTTGCTGTAGCTAGCCATGGCAGGGCTAGACTGGGACGGGTACGGGGCTTCTGAAGGTACGTAGGTGTCGTCTCAGAATGGAGGGACGCAAAACGATCGGGCTCGGGAGCGTGGATAGGTCGTCGAGAATGGACAGGTCGGTTTATGGCGGAAGAGATGCGTGTTGCCCCTGGTGGACGGCCATGCCTGGTCGGGGCTGTCTTGGGGGGCCAATTCCGTATACGACTTGACACGGTCAATGGCCGAGGCAACAGGAGTCCGCACTCCCTCCGTACGAGCAAGCAATTAAATCGGCACACACACACACACGAATGAATGTGTACGCACGGTCAATTGGCAAATTGTTGTAGGTGGGCTCGAGAAGAGGGCCGTCTGACGTCTGATCGTCGAGGGATTTCAGAGAGTACCACAGGTCTGCAGGTGGTCGAATTAAGTTCGGAGGTCCCTTAGAAGCTTATTCCAGCGGGACCCGTGCCAGGTACCTAGGTACCTAAGCTTCAGCCTCATTTTCAATTTCCCGTCGGGGCGGAGTCTCCTGTACTTGGAGATTGGCCAAGCCAATAGTCAGTAAGACAGTCTGCCAACTCTAAAGACCCTCGAGAAACTCCCCAATGCACCGGGATACAAAAGCCAGCCCAGTGCAGACATCAGCATTGTGTCATCACCGAAAAGGACACAGCATTGAGTTCGTGGCGGACAGCAATATGCTGTGCCAGGTGTATCTGGTACCTGACTACTTGGGTACCTAGCCACGCTGACTTGCAGCTGCAGGGCGCCTCGCCCGACATCATCCATCAGCCGCTATCTGGCTGGCTAGCAATTATAGTGAGCCCGTGGTAGTGGATTTGAATACTGGACGAGAGCTTTTCAGACACCCCTACCCTCTCCGGGACAATAATGATGAGATTGATCAGTGTCCAGCTTGTCCAATCCCATTTTCCAATTTCGCCGAGGCTGCATCAGTCTCGCTTACACACTTCGTGCCACGGGCCTCGATCTCGACTTGCAACAGTCTCCACACACACATGAATACTATCGGCTCTGTCCACTTCTCACAATGTGGCGGCATTGGTATTTCGAGGATATATGGAGGCAAATTTGGTTCATCTGACTACGGAGGCCCCCATGAAGCCCTGACGAAGCACGTAAAATGACATAAACACAACAAAGCTGGACGTAAAGGAGACGCAGACAGACTCTCGACCTGAGGTAAAGGAACTCGTCTCCTATATTTCTGCACTCCGTTCGAGTGGCGGAGCCTCCATGTGCATTCGTGCTTCTATACCCTCAGATGTGGAAGGAGAATCGAAATGCGAATGGTAATAGAGCGATCATAAGGAAGTACGGAAGGTGTCGAGGAGAGGGGCGGTTTGTCTGGCAGGCCCCTCAGAATAACCACGTGAACGTCTCCTTCACCTCAAATGAGATAGTCCGTCTGCAAATGTCAACAGTCAGCAAGATCCCCAAGCACAAACATCCCGGAACCAGGAGAATAGGACGACTCACCTGATATCAGCACTCGAAGACCCAACCAGCACCTCAAATACACCCTCCTCCGCCACCCACGCACCCACATCGGTATCATAGTACCCGACCGCATGCTTGTCCAACCTGACCCGCAGATGCTTCGTCTCACCGGCCTCAAGCCAGACCTTCTCGAATGCAGCTAGCTCCTTCTCGGGCCGCGGCAGCCGGGACTTCTCATCTCTCACGTATACCTGCACCGTCTCGTACCCATCGACACTCCCGATATTGCTCAATGCCAGTATCATCTCGATAGGTTGAGACGGCGTCAAAGTCTTCGAGGAGAGCGAGGGCCGGCCGTATTCAAAGATGGTGTAGGAGAGCCCGTGGCCGAAAGGAAACAGAGGTGGAATCTTGGCTCGCTCGTAATGCCGGTAGCCGATGTAGAGGCCTTCGCCGTAGACGACGGAGAGATTTTCTCCTGGCCAGTTGTGGTAGGCAGGTGCGTCTTCAAGGCGTCGGGGAAAGGTGCACTGCGAAACGACGATGAGCCATTGGTCTCGGCATATGGTTGGGATAGGGATAAGAAAAAAACTGGTGCTTACCGGAAGTTTCCCACTGGGATTCTTCAACCCAAAAAGCACATCCGCCAGCGCATTACCCGCCTCCTGACCCTGATACCAAGCTTGGATAATCGCAGGTACCCTATCAGCCCAGGGCATCGTCACCGGCGATCCAGATTGATTGACAACCACCGTTCTTGGGTTCGCCTTCACAACAGCCTCGATGAGACGATCCTGGCTGCCATCCGAAGGCAGATCCATCGTCTGTCGATCATAGCCCTCCGATTCCCACTCGGCATCAAGACCAACGACAACAACAGCAACATCAGCCTTCCTCGCTGCCTCCACAGCCTCCTGGAGGTAGTTGACCTTATCCTCCTCCTTAAAGCCGATTCGACAACCGCCGTACTTGTGCGTCATATTGAACTGCTTCTGCTTCGAAAGGGGCCGCAGTTCGTTCGTCATCTCCACCCTGAGCTCGACTGCTTTGCCGGCTTGCATGTCCACCTCGACGAGATAATCGATCGAGCCGTCGAACATGGCTTCGCCCTCCTCGGTCCAGTCCCACAGGTCCAGCACAAGCTTGCCATCGAGGTACAACTTGCCCGGTCCGACGCTCATGAAGCTGATGGTGTGCCTGCCAGTCGTGGTTGGTGTGAGGTATGTCGTCGCAACAGCTGACCACTCTGGTCCGACTTGCGCAAGGGGGGCCGAGTCCCACAGGAACAGATCCGTGTTCGTTCGCCTTTGATTAAACACGGGCTTGCCCTGGAACTTGTCGCCTGCGAACCAGTCGATCTGCACGCCAGGCTTGCCCTCGTTCGTTTTACAGAATGGTGATGCCACGGGTAGCCATTTGTTGATATGGCACCCTTGTGCATATATAACTTCCTGCTCCGCAGCCTCTTTGATGCTGCTAAGCGGTAATGTGTTGTAGTAGGGGTTCAGACTCGCACTGCCTCCACCTCCTGCGATCGCTCGGTTCGCATTGGGTCCGATGACTGCGACTTTGGTTTTCCTGCGGTCAATAGGTAGTATCGCACCTTCGTTCTTCAAGAGCGTCAGACCCTGTGCTCCAGCTTCGCGGATGAGTGCTCGCGTCTCAGCCCGGTTGTCTTCCCTTTCAGGACCCTCCTCCGACATGTCATGTCCTCTAACGCGGCGGATCAGAGTCAACACGTTCTCAGCAGCCTGGTCGATGTCCCGTTGACTCAGTCCCCCCTTCTCCAGAGCCGCAAGGACCTTCTCAAACCGCCACTTCGAGGAAAATGGGAATTCAATGTCGCAGCCGGCACTGATCGACTCAGCTGTCGAGTTTACACCTCCCCAATCCGACATTACTGTTCTGCAAGAAGTCAGTCTGGTCGTCCATCCCGGATCTATTTGACCAACATGGAAACCTACCCATCATAACCCCATTCTCCCCGTAGAATATCATTCAGTGTGTACGTGTTCATGTCCGCATGCACGCCATTCACAAGGTTGTAAGATGACATGATAGCCCAGGGATTGGCCTCCCGCACAGCAATCTCAAATGGCTTGAGATAGATCTCCCTCAAAGGTCGCTCCTGGACGAGTGAGTCTATGGTCAATCGGTGGGTCTCCTGTTCATTGCCAACGAAATCTGGCAAGTCTGTCAGTGAGGATGTATACGATTTATGTCGAGCTTACGAACGCTTGATAGTGGCCGCAACGCCTTCTTGTTGCAGGCCGCGGATGTATTGGGAAGCTAGCTTTCCAGTGAGAAGCGGATCCTCGGAGAAAGACTCAAAATTCCTGCCTCCGAGAGGGTGACGGTGCATGCAGACTGTTGGGGCAAGCAGAATATGGGCCGACCTCGCCTTGACCTCATTGGCAAGATGCTGCCCAACTTCGAAGAGAAGGTCCCGGTTCCATGTTGCCGCCAACGAGACGCCACAAGGGAACAATGCGGCCTGGATGCCTTTCAGTACATACATATATCGAGTCTTCTCCGTTGTGTAAAAGCAACTCACCTTTGTGCCACCAACGAAGACACCTCCACGAGCGCCGTTTGGTCCATCACTTGTTTTGGCTGCCGGTATACCTTTCTCAATGATCGCCTTTGTCCTCCAAAAGTCCGCAGCTGTAAGTAATGAGACCTATGCGATGTCAGTAAGGCTTTGTGTCCGTCAACGTGTGTGGGTCGGAGCTTCCCTTCTCTTCTTGTGTGAGTTGAGCAACCTTGTCTGTCGCCCATATTCTCTCGTTCTGGGACTTCTGTTTCGAGGGAGAGGTGTCCGGCGCTGAATACTCCGTGTCAGGAGTTGAGCAGGCGCCGGCGCTCCCAAACGAGGATGTCTCTAAAGGGGATGCGTTTGGATCGATGTCGCTGTCCATGACCACGACCGTCGTCGTACTCTTTGTCGTGAGTGTTTTGGAACTCGAGTGGGGCACAAATGAAAGGAGAGTTTCAAGGCTGCGAAAATATATGAGCAAGAGTAGTAGGGGAGGGGCGGTGCGTGATCCAGGCCAGTGGACAAGAAACGAGTGTGGGTATCTGAACAATGAAGGATATGTATGAGAGGAAGATACAGAAGATCGCGGAACAAAATCTTGGTCATACCAAGACGGGGATATGCTGAATGTGGTAGGCACTTGGTCCTTGGTGATGGGGTGGCTTGACCTCTATATAAGTATCGTGCGGTCTTGAGGACAAGGGCTCCTTCTCGTCTACCGAGATTTAACCGCGATAAATGAAAACGGCCGGACAGCTCTTCGATTACAGGATGAAGTCGGATACGCCTCCTTGGGTGCGATCTCCCTATAAGCAACTAATGAATGCAGTCAGATGTTCAAACCTGAGATTAGGTAAGATCCTGAGGGCGAAGGTACATCAAACAGCCTCGGGGTGATGTCTCCCGCCCAGGCAGAATAGGTAGTGTAGAGAATGGAGATTGAAATAGGAACACAAGGGACAGTTAGCGTGGATAAGAAGGATATACCCTGTGAGCACGGTCAGAATGTGCCTGGGTAGAGCAGTGCCATGTCACTTGACTAGTGCTACTCAGAGACGTGATTTATTGCTGTATGTGATCGGGAATAGCCACATCGGTAGGGACGGACCGCGTGAGCGGTCGTATTCTGCGCCGGGCAACCCTGCGTGGCTGGCAGGCTGAGGTTCTCAGCGAGGTGAGAAGATATATAAATGTCGATCTTCGTATTCGAACGGTGACTCCTTCCGACAGTTGATGAGGGTTGCCGTCCAGACAGCCAGGTCAAATCCGTGGTGAGGTCCCATTTCCCAACGTGGACAACATAGTAATCGTTGGCGGCCACTGCATCCACGGATGCAGTCGTCTTCGGGCTTTATCCTTTTCGGTGTTTTTGTTCTTCTTTTTCTCTTCTGCAACATAACGTTGCAGGGTCCCCCGTTGGAAACCGCGTGGTAGACCCGCCGTTCCTGAATCTTGACTGCGTGAGGCGGTATTTCGGGACGGACAGAGCAAGGAGCTGGGGAAGCCGATCCCTGTCATCTACGGCTGGGACTCCCGACAGTTGTCACCTAGGTACGCAGATCCATTCAGCATGTAACATAGTGTAAGCATTGCAACACCCTTGATGTGCTGCTGATGTTCCGGTCTGCCAGGCACAGGCTCACGGTTCGCTTTCTGACCACGACATGAGGAAAGGAACGATTCAGCCTTGTCTTGTTGAAGACGGTCGCCTGTTGCTTGGGGGAAGCTGGTGGCGGATCGAACAAGTCCCACTGCAAGAAGATGTGGTGGACACTTGTGATGCGGCTCCTAGATGTGATAATGGGCGAAGTCAAGCCCGACAAGCCGGATGCCGTGAACAGCAGCGGATCTCAACTCGGGTTGCCCGTGAGATACTCAAGATAAGGATAGAATGGGTATTGTCTAAGATGATCTGCGGTCTTGGGGGCTACCTACCTAGGTAGGCAGGCCAGACAAGGTGCTGGACAGATTATGCTGGATGCTACAAGCCAGTAGCGTGCAATGCAGTAGGCAGAGATCGCAGGATGTTTGTTGCGCATCGGCGGCGCGGTGGTGAGGTGTGGGTCTCAGGCCGGAGTCCGGGCCGGGACTCCTCTTATTGAGCGTGTCTTCGGGTCATCCGGATTGGCAGGTCGGAAGATCCACCGAGGAGAACTAACTGGCTGACGGCGGTTGTCATTTTGGAACACAATCACCCAAGAACGGCTTGTCCATGTCAACCGAGATTGATCTGCCAAAATCTCACTTCGACTACCAAAACTTGATTGGCCGCCCAGCATGCCAACCCATCGTAACCCTGATCCGGTCGGCAGGCTCTTGTTGGAGATCGCTGTGATTCGTGGACGAAGGTGAGTGCCAGTCCCAGTGATACTGTCCGAATCTGGCTGAATTGCCATCTCGACCACGGGCACTGGTGAAACATAAGGCAACGGAGGCTCAAAAATAGCCGCTACCGCAAGGATTGGCTGGGCGACAGCCCAGGGCAAAATCTTGAGGACTGGAGCATCACAGATAGGAGCCTCATCGTCCGTTCCAAACGAGCTGGGTGCCGGAGTGCCACTTTGGTACCAGTTCGGTCAGTAACCAGTCGTGGCCATGGCACTTGGTCACGTAGTGATCGCGAAGCGGTCTGTGGCCAGGCACAGCGGGACCAGATGAATGCGACTAGTCCTGGTTCACTGGTCCCTGCTGGGAACGCCGTCAAGCCAGCAAAAGCGCAACCTCATTTCGTTTAGGACGGAGAATTATCGATGGTCGGTGAGTGCATGAAAGTCGGAATCGAGCATGCTGCGGCGCGCCGTGAGACGCCGTGAGACGTCGAAGGAGGCTGCGAGGAAGACGCCACGGCGTTGCGGGAGAGCGGCACTGCAGCCCGTCGGATCGTTTTTGGCGAAATCCTAGAGGATGGTGAGGGAAGATGACAAAGCCAGGGGATGGCTCTCCTCAGTTGTTGGTGTGCAATGTGGCGGATGCCGCGTGGGATGCTGTGTGGGATGAGAGTCAGGTTGGGGTGGGCAGCAATGGTGGACGACGAGTCGGAGAGATTCAGACTGGAGCCGCCAAAGTTTCGAGATGCAGGGTGCGTGGTCTTGCGTACCAAGATCTGGAACTGCGAAGGACCAAGGATAGAAGAGCACCTGCAGTTCCGTGAACCAGGTGCAATGTTGCTGTTAGGTAAATTGGCCCAACACTGCCCAAGTGCCCAGGTTAACTAGGATTCCGCGGTCGAATGCCAGGCTCGGAAGGTTGAAGGAATCCTCTCCCTCCACTGGACTGGCATCTCTATGCCATTCTGATCCCTCCTGGGACACCCCATAGCCCCGTTTCCACGGCCAATGTCACCTGCGCATTTGCGTACTGGTGCGCATCATGCCGACATCTCGCTACCATTCGCGGGCTCGAATTGGGCCAGGAGTACCGGCCAGCTGCAGCCCCCAACCTCACAACATGCATCCATTCCACCGAGCAGACATCGGGTGTTTCCATCGGGAAGATGGACCTCACGATGCCACACCTCCCGGCCAAGAAGCCCGGCTCACGCGGTGGAGCACAACACTCTTGATGTTGGTATATGTGTGTGTGTCTGTGTGTGTGTGTGTGTGTGTAAGTGACGTTCTCGTGTCTTTGTATGCTGCCCTCGAGCAGACTGGATGACTAGACCTAAGTGGTTACCACCGTTATCTTCAAGTTCCGTTCCACCAAGGTACCTAGGTAGGCATGCCTCCATTGATACCACCTCAGTAATATCCGTACCTGGCTAGGCACGCTCAAGTCGACCTTGGGCTAAGGTTGATCTCCAGCTCATTTCTAGCTTCGAGAAGCCCTATCGAACGTCAGCTACAGCTACCATCGTTCAGCATCACTAGATATCAAACTCTCTCACATTTCATGTGTGAGGCCTCTACTCAACGGCCCTGTCAAGACTTTCCACACAGCACCGACATGTCACCTTCTCGGTGCGCACGCCAACTCAACGAACGGCTGCTGCGGATCTCTGAGATAATGGATACGATGTCGATTCGTCAGAAAAGGGCCGCAACGCACACTCAAGCCCGAAGACACGATGACCTGTCACCATCAACTTGCCAGGTCCTCTTCGGAAGTTCCATCCGTAGACGGCACGCCTTTCCGCACAAGTATGCGAAGTGTCGCGCTTGTGACCTGTGTCATCCGCCACGAATTTCCCATAACTGCACCACACATGTCGGCCACATTGATCGAAGGCGTGTATCTGTGGTCTCCGGTAAGCCACCTCCGGTTCGGCCACCATCCTTGATATCTCACGAGACCATGTCGCGATATCATCGATCCGAGGATGCGAAGCGTTGATAGCGAGTGATGATGATGGAAGACCGCCACGACATTGTGTCGTGAGTCCCACACAGCAACCGTAACGTTCCAACTGACCTTATCATGCACAGAACGGGTTGATGGGGGCAGCGTGTGATCTCTTCCGAGCTGATAACTTGCACAGGTGATTGTCTATGGGCTTTGGATTCGTCAGCAGATGGCATCCCACGAGGATGATGGTGCCCTGCTTGAGCCTTTTGCTGCCTTTGGGCCACCACCCTTTCAGTACCCATTTGGCGGGTCAGTCGAACCCCAGCAGCCTCCCCTCTTGTCTCGACAGGCGGGACTATCGGATTCTCTTAGCAGCCAGACGCTTGACTCCTATGGCGGTCGGCTTGTAGAACCCGCACCGCCTCGAGAGCAGACAGTCATCAGCAGGGCGGGATGTATCCGATGGGGGCAAAGTATGAGGAAGGCGAAGAGGCGAAAGAAACAAGACAACCAAGACTTCCCAGGGATGCATCCACAAAGTTATCCAGTACTGGGGTCACATCCGAGGTAAGAATGCTACCGGGTCTCGGATGAGGTTCTCTCGGATGAGGTTCTCTCAGATGAAGTTATTCATCGCCTTGAACGATCGAAAAAATTTGGATCGACTGGACACATCCCAGCAATCTCTTCTTGTCTTGTCTTGTCTTCTCTTCTCCTTTACTGCCCCTACCCAGCTCTTCAGTTATGAAGACACTCTTCAGGTCTCGTCAGAACCATCGTTGCGGTCGTCATGTCGGTCGCCTCGCTTGAGGCTTGATACTGGCGAGCTCAAAGTGACACAGAAGGCTCGGAGACTCGATCAGCTTCGATGAAGCTGTCCCGCCTTTCCAGTCCAGCCACTTGGCGGACTGATCTCTCTGGGCAGCGCTGGCTCTAGCAAGCCGACGATAGATGGCACGCCCACGGCACAGGCAGATCTGAAGGTCTATCCGAGCAGGTGACCGAGCCTAAGCCGAGACCGGTGCACGTTCTCCGTGCCTGGCACTTGCGGGTCCGAGCTGCAGGTCCGAGCGTGAACTCCGAACGCCGTATGGACACCATCCTCGGAGCAGTGATGAGTCGCAAGAGTGAATGCGCTCAACCACCAGCTCTGATCTCGCATGAGAGACTGCAATCACGACCATGCGCGGATGAGATGCTGGAATGACCGCAGTCTGCACCAAGGGCGGCGAGGTTCGCTCGCAGATCGGCGCGATTGGGAGGAGCTCCTCCCGGGAAGAAGTCTCGGAGATTCTGCACTTGAAAGGTGGTGGATTGGGTTCGCTTGTTGTTGACGTGGGCCGGACATGCTGTCTCCCCGGCGTAAATTCTGTGGGGCATACCTCCGGGAGTTCCATGGCCAAGCAACCCAAGGCGGCAATATTGAGGGCGATGAGGTGCTCGGATGCGGCTTTGCTCCTCTGTTCATCAGCTCATCCCCACAATTCACTGTTTACCACTGTGCTATGTATTTCGCAGTCCTTACCCCGGAATTGCATTGCAGATTGCCTGCTTGCAAACCTGCAGCCCAGAACTCTCCCCTGAGTGAATTCATTCATTCTCGACTTGCACATCAGACCAGCTGTGCTGCGCTTACAAAGCCACACACCTCTTCGAGTCTCGACGTCATACCCCTGTACCAAGTACGGAAGTACCAGTGGGGCCTTATCGACGTCTACTTTTCAATATACTTTTCGATAAAACAGCCACTGACTAAGGACTGATGGGAACTTTATGGTCAAGACCATTCCAACAACGTCCCGCCCAACCGCCCCATTTCCTTTCTATTTTAATTGAATACAATCGGCAGCGTCGCTCTTCTCTCGACACAATACCAACACCGTCAGGTTTGGTGTGACAAGACCCGCGCTGGGCCTTATCTCATCGCCTTTGCAGAGACGACGCCACAACAACCCGCGCGACATTTACTCGATACTCGCAACCTCCACGAGACGAGCCGTTGCCGTCGGTCGATTGACCAGCAAACGTCGTGAGGGGGCAACGGAGCCCTCGACGACAAGCAAAGATGGCCTGGTCAAAGTCTACCCGCATCAGCATCATGCTGGCCATCGACATCGCCTTCTTCCTTGTCGAGCTCATCTCCGGCTTCCTGGTACACTCCCTGGCCTTGATGGCGGATGCCTTTCACATGCTCAACGACATCATATCGCTCCTGGTCGGACTGTGGGCTGTCAACCTCGCTCAGAAGGCGACCACCGACAAATACTCGTACGGCTGGCTGCGCGCCGAGATCTTGGGCGCCTTCTTCAACGCCGTCTTCTTGATCGCCCTCTGCGTCTCCATCGTTCTCGAGGCTGTGACGCGACTATTCGAACCCCCCGAGATCTCGAATCCGCAGCTGATCCTGATTGTCGGCTCCCTTGGCCTCGCTTCAAATCTGGTTGGATTCGTGGTACTGGGAGGACACGGTCATTCGCATGGACACGAGCACGGCGACGAGGAGCACGAGCACGAGCACGAGCACGAGCACGAACACGGACACGCACACGCACACGCACACGAGCACTCCTACCATCACGATGAGCTTAGCGATGCGGAGCAGGGCAGAGTTGGCGCAAACCGGGCCGAAGAGGAGGATACTGGTCCGATTTTGGAGCACCTTCCCGAGGTCGCGGTGTCCAAGTTTCAGCACAGAAACTCCACGTCCATGGGATCGAAGCGGATATCCTTCGACGAGACCTCCCAGGCACCTGAGAGGACTGGCAGCAGAGCTTCACACCGGGGCAGGTCACGACGCCGCGGCAGCAGTGGGCGCAACAATGTGCCTAGCATCGACGACATCAGCATCTATCCTTCCACCTTCCGACAAGATATTATTGCTGCGACACGACACCAAACCCAGGAATGGAGCTCAGAGAGCGACGATGATAGTGAGAACGCTGTCGCAGACGAGCCGGCCACAGAGGCCACGCCTCTCATTGGCAAGTACGGCAGCGCGGGCAATGGTCATGATAAGCACGTGGACGCTGCGCCTAAAAGATCCAGGAGGGACTCGAGCCTGCACCATAGCCACAACCACAACAAGCCCCGCAAGGCAGGCTCGTCCCACGGCCACAACCACGCCGATATGGGCATGAATGCCATGATCCTGCACGTGCTAGGCGATGCTCTCGGCAACGTGGGCGTGATCGTGACCGCCCTCATCATCTGGCTGACCGACTGGCCGGGCAAGTACTACGCGGACCCGGCCGTGTCCCTCTTCATCACGCTCATCATCCTCAAGTCCGCCCTTCCGCTCACCTTCGCCACCTCCAAGATCCTCCTGCAAGCCACGCCCGATGGAGTCGATGTCCAGGACATTCGCGAGGATATCGAAGCGCTACCCGGCGTGATTACGTGCCACCACGTACACATCTGGCAGCTGTCCGACACCAAGATTGTCGCGTCTATGCACATCCACGTCGCCTTCCCGATCTCTGAGGCCGGTGGTGAGAAATATATGGTACTCGCGAAGCGCGTGCGCAAGTGTCTCCACGCCTACGGTATCCACAGCGCGACCATCCAACCTGAGTTCTGCCTAGACGAAAGCCATGGTCATATCGAGACCGCGGAGCAGCAGTTCTCGCTTCGTGGGAGCGTTGATGGCCCTGCGTCGATACATCGGTGCACTGGCGAGGACGCGTGTCTACTGGAGTGCGTGGATGACTGTGTAGGGCAGGGCTGCTGCTCCACGACCACCACTGCGGTGAGCGAGTCGGGCAGTCACTCGGTGCACAGTCATGACGAGGACGGACACCACCACTAGGAAGGATCGGTCCAGATATGGTCGGGTGCAGGCTTTCGATTTCCCTTATTTGGGCCCTAGTATTTCTTTCATTACGGGGATGATGATACCAGCCGGGTGCTCTTGGGAAGGAGAGTTGTTTTAGGAGCCATCAACATGACTTCACAACGACCCCACACATTACGGAGGCTCAGGGCCTTTATGCCAACAACTGCTTAATTGCTCCGTTCGAAGCAAAATATATCAACAAAAAAAGCGACTTTGATTCTGTGTGATGATTGATTCTGTGGCCCTGCTGCTGCGCATATCGATGGGTACGGCGTTCCATAAAAAAACAGAGGAAGGTGGGCAGGGGGGATGGACGGCGCTGGTGGCTCTTTGGGATTGTAGAATACTGTTGTGAGGTTAATTCGGATACCGGTACATGCTCATCGTGTCTCCTGTGCCATGACACTCTTTTGGAATACCTGCCACTCAAAATACGCACGGGGTGTGTCACCATTTTGGCGGGTGTCAGGTGGCGATGGACGCCTTCCTACAAGAAGCTGGGCACGCCTGCGAGGAAACCCAGGCACATCTAATCACTTACCACCCATCTCACTCGCTCAGCAAAGCACCCATGTGGTTCCTCGGCATCTCCTCAATAGCGCACAAGCCACTACTCTTCCGTCACCGCGAGACAGCCACACCAGGACGCGGAGTCGGAGCCGCGGGCTTGCCCGAAAGAAGAAGAAAAGGAAAGAAAGAAGAAGAGTAAAAGAAACCGCACTTCCCCCCTCCCCCTCTCCGCAGCGACCCGGACGGGAACCGTCAGAGGCACGAGCGGATTCACGCGATGGGCGTGGGTTCCCCGTGCGACGGGACGGGAACGCAGAGTCGGCGGCGGCGGCGGCGGCGGCGGCGGCATTCTCGGGGGAAGTGAACTGAGAGAGAGGGATGGACTATTTACTTCGTAGTCAAGAGACGGGGAGGAGAGGGAGGGACGACAGACGAGGACAGAGACAGCGCTCGCGAGATCTGCCGACGCTCCTCCCCTTTCCGTGACTCTCTCTCCACAATCTGGAGACAATAAGGACATTCTACCAAGACAGTGGGCACCAAGGCAGTAGTAGTACTCACTTCCCCTCTCCTTGAGGGGAACGACGAAGGGCGTTGGGGGGGGGGGTAGATTGTTTGGGCTGGTCGGTCTGGGACGAGGTAATGGCGGTCGGGAGGACTGGAAGGGAAGGTTGGATTGTCTGAGACGTGTCAGTCTTGGTGCCGCGGGGTGTTGGGGGGGAGGGGGTTACAGACGATAATGTATGGGTCGGATGCTGGTTGGTGATGTTGATGGCACAACTCGATGCCCGCGAGGAGGTTTTTGTGGAGCGCCTCGTTGTTATAAGAGTTGTTGACCGAAAGGGGAGACTTAAGAGATGAGAAGGCATACCACTTTCTCGAGGGTAAATGGAGAAAAAATTGAATTAGAAGCAGCTTTGGGTGAGGGTGTGAAGAAGCAATTGCATTCTTAAGACGGTATGTCGTGATCATTCTTATGTGACAATATGAGTTCCAGTAACCAATACACAGAGATGACCAAAGCCCTCGTTCCAATTTCAGCGGCTGCTCGTGCCATAAAACCATGGGGACCACTTACACGGGTCCCACCCATTGCCATACAATTCATACATTTACATAAGTCGTCAGAGTGCTCATCTTCCCAACCGACGCGATCATATCTTGTCCAGCAACCCCCTTCCCCTGTCCGCAAGGGGTAATATACATCCCCTTGAATTTGTGAGCGGGTGAGCAGAACTTGCTCACTGCCGCCTCACCCAGGATATTCCAATGATTTCCAGTATCCTGGGAGACGCCATGATTATCGAGGCCCATGGCGTGTATGCCCCGTGTGGTGAACCCGTTCTACCGTCAAGCCAGCCTGTAGAACAGGCTCACCGTGAGTCACGCGGGTATGTCTGCCTTCACGTTCTCCTTGCCCGCGTCGCCCTGAGACTTGACTGGGGTCGTGACCTTGTCCCCCTTCTTGGGAGATGGCGTCGGGGGTGGACCCATCACGTTGACCTTGCTCTCTGCCTCGAGAACAGCAGCGGCGGCTTCAGCCTCCCAGGCCTCGTCAAACTCGTCGAAATCGTCATTCAGTGCGTCCTTCTTGGCCGCAGCCGCAGCCATTCCGGCCTTCGTAGTTGGAATGGAGTGGGGTCCCAAGCTCCAGTCAATCTCAGCGTCCTCGCCGTACTTGATCGCCAGCCACTCGTTCGCTTTCTTGAAGTGTCCACAGTCGAAGAAGCCTCTCGATGCACTCAATGGGCTCGGGTGGACGGATTTCAGCACCAGGTGCCGTTTCGAGTCGACCTTCATCACACGCTTGCCCGCTGGGGTACCCCACGCCATGAAGACCACACCACGTGTCCGTCGTGCGGCGACGAGGTCGATAACCTTCTGGGTGAAACGCTCCCACCCGCGGTTGGCGTGACTATTGGCCTCATGAGCACGTACGGTGAGGCACGTGTTCAGCAGGAGGACACCACGATCGGCCCAAGGAGTGAGCAGGCCACCACGGTTCGGTGGTGGGACGAAGGAGGGGTAGTCGATCCCGAGAGCCTTGTACATGTTCTTCAGCGATGGCGGGGCGATAGTGGGCGGCTTGACGGAGAATGCCAAGCCGTGTGCCTGGTTGTCGTTGTGATATGGGTCCTGACCGATGACGACTACCTTGACGCGGTGGAAAGGCGTGTGACGAGACCTATGGGGTGGTTAGTGGCGACATCTTAACAGAGTCACGGGGGGCAGGGAGGTCGCACCAGGAGTAGATATCCTCTCGAGGTGGGAAGATCTTCTTGCCCGCAGCAGCCTCCCGGTCGAGGAACCTCTTCAGGTCCAAAAATTCCTTGGTGACGATCTCGGCCTTCAACTGAGCCAGCCAGCTCTCCTCCAGGGTCTCGATTTCCAGCTTGAGCAGGGCCCTCTGCTCGTCGGTCAGGGAAGCCACCCACTTGGCCTTGTCGAACTTGGGAGCAGCGGCCTCCAATGCAGCAGGAGAGGCCGGTGAGCCGCAGCCAGGCGAGGACTTGATGCCATTGGCAGACGCAGATGTGGACAAGGGCTTGGGGGCGCCGAAGAAGGAAGTGATACTGGCATTCTGCCTTGGCTTCTTGGGATCGGAGCCAGCAATTGGGCCGGTGGCCTTTCGCTTGATGGACGACATGGCGGGCGTACAGGCGTGGTGGTGGAGGTGGTGGTGTTGTGTGTGATGAGGAAGGAGTGACAATGGTTTACGTGAAACCAGGTAGATGTACCGACAGACAAGGTTCGGAAGATTCGGTGGGAAAAGTAAAAGACAGTGAGTGGTTCGGAAAGGAAAAGGAGAAGGGGGTATCGCGAAGGAGGAGAGACGAGAAATCTTGACGACGGCGACAAGACTTGTGGANNGGATCGCCCTCCAGCAGAAATTGGGTCTCTTCTTGCAGTTCATACAGCGAGACCTTTCCTCCAAGGCGTCCACTGGGAACGTCGACATCCTCCTTGTCACCTCCGCCATCAAACTTCTCCACACTTTTCTGCGTCACCAAGGCATCGCTTCCAGCATCCCTAACGAGTTCGGCGTTTTCTTGGTGGACCACTGCGTGCGCTTGTTCGAGGACGAGCAGGCTCCCAAGGAGGTCATTCGACACCTGATGCATGCATTGTTCCTGCAGAACTTTGCTTTCGAAGTCTTGACCTTTGAACGGATGGGCCGCCTGGTCAACGCTCTGCACGAGCTGGAGAACCATGTGACCGGAAAGAGCATCATCCAGAGCCGGATCCACGTCTACGAGAAGCTGGTCAAGCAGTGCCCCCAGCAGATGGCCGTCCACTCGGACTGGTTGCAAGATCTGTTTACGGATATGCTAAGCAGTGCCGCCGAGATACGCTCAGCTGCTATCAGGCTGGGCTTGAATGCCGCATTCACGCTCAACGAGGACAAGAGACTGGTCAGCCACGCCTTGGACCTGCTCAATCTCAGTCTAGAGGACAAGAAGTATGTCGAGCACATTACCGAGCGCCTCAACTCCATGCTCCAGAGCACGGAAGACTGCGTTTTCGTCCCCCGAATCTGGAGTGTCGTCACCTTGTTCATCCCGAGTCCCGATCAATGGGACTACTTCAAGCCCTGGACTACCAGCCTCCAGCGGTCTTTCAATCACGCAAACTCTCATGTAAGAAAGGAGGCCAATCTTGCCTGGAGTCGTTATACGTATCGACTGTTTCTTGACCGCCGCTTGGACCACAAGCAAACCATCAGAATCATCCGGGATCCTCTCCTCAGCCAACTCAAGCGCAAGGCCCTACGTGATTCCGTCCTGGGCAGCATACGCAACTTCTACTACTACGCTTGCCGGCCCGATATGAATCTGAAGATGCTGGATGACATATGGGATCTTGGTGTCGCGCCATTGATGCGGCGGCTCATTGATCACGCCCAGGAAGCCAATACCAACATCACAGAAGCTGCCGCCCTTCTGACTGGCCTGATTGACTGCAGGACTAGGAGAGTATGGAATCAAAATCGCATTGCAGATCCTACTTTGATCAGGGACGACGAGTTACCAGCCGTCGAGTCGAAATGGATCAGGGCAAACTCAAATCGCGTTTTGGAGCTCGTTGGTCCCCTTCTGGAGAAGGACTTTGCGGAGCTATCGGTGCCTGCTAGTCAATCTCAAAAGCTATGGCAAGCCCTTGTTGGTTCTGTGGCCTCCGCCTCGGCGAAAGATGTCAAACTGCACGACGATACCGCCAAATTCGTGGCCGGTGCCTTCACTTTCTTGCTGGCGGTGTGGAAGAACGGCCCAACGACTGCAATGGATACCAAGCCTTGCAGTTCGTCACAACTTTTGAACAGTGCCAGAGAGTTCATCCTCATTCTTGTGCAAGGGCTCGGTCTCCTGCCAAATCCCTTCATGGACAAACCCTTCGTTCGGACCAAGGAAGACAAGTTTGTTCTTCACTCAACATCCTCATCACACCGGCCAGGAAAACACCAGGCGACTAAACGCACTCCACTCCACCACCTCTTCTTACTCCTCTGTCACCTGCCACCTGGCATGCGTGACGATGACGCACTAGTCCAGTTTTTCGAGGCCATTTTCTCCCCCTTCTTTGACGAGAAGAGCGAGAAAACACAAGCCAATCTTGCCCAGGAGTTTTTACGTCTTCTACCCGCGGATGCATACTGCCCATACGGGCCGTGGATTCTGTGTGCCACAAAGATATCGGCATCATTAGAGCAAAGCCAGCATAGCTATCCAGACAGTGGTTCCGGAAGCGGAGGCAATCTTGGGCCTGAGTTCCGCGAGATCGTTAAGGTTCTCGAGCGTGGACTCAAATCAACTCCAAATCTGCCGGTAGAAAACTGGGCGCAACTCTTCCAGTCACTTCGTTCCCGCGTCAAGGGTGAGACCGGTGATGCTGGTGTTGCCATTGCGGCGGTCGAGCCACTGGCCGCTGTGCTCAAGGACCTGACACTCGATGATACGGCCGCCGTCCCGACGAATTGTCTCTGTGCCACCATTGAGCTTGTCATCGCGTCCACCCACCCTCGCGACAAGCTGGCCGTCGACGCCGCACGGAGACGACTCTGGGGCACGTCGAACGCTGGCGCCCGCCAGGCATCTTTCGATCCGTTCGACAATCTGTATAAGCTCCTCACCAGCATGCTCGAGAAGCTGTACGCGAATGTTTCGTGCTGCGACCCTGAGACTGTGATGCAGTTTCTGACCGAAGTGAGAGGGTTCTTTGACCGTGGTAATCCTCATCTTGTACTGCGGGCTTTGGTTGGCATCCAGGAGAGTCTTGCGTGCTGGTTGGAGGATAAGGATCACCGCGTCACCAGGACCGATTTTCCTAGCATTGCTGAAGCAGTAAGCAAATTTCATCCTTGGTGATCTTGACGGGAGATACTGATACCTCACAGATGGAATCCTTGTGGCAAATGCTATGCAAGATTTTGAAAGATGCATCTGCGGACAAACTGCAACTCAGCACTGTCGAGCCGTTGTTTTGTGCGGCTTTCCGCAGCACCCACCGCGAAATTGTCAGGATTGCAGCAGAGACGTGGAACCTGATTTACGAGCACGCCGACCACATAGAGTATCCAGAGACGCTCAAGACTGTGCTTGCGTCTCTTGGTTCTTCCGTCGATGTCACACGCCCCGGGCTTGAGATTCTGGACGATGACTCTAACAAGTTTCATGCCAAATTCACCGAGTCGCAGGACGACGGGAACCATCTTCCCTTCATTTCTCCTGCAAGATTTCAGCCAACTCCTCGATCTCGCCCTTCAGCGTCCCGTCGCTCGGCAACGCCAGGTTCAGCAAAGGCGGCTGACACGCGTCCGGTCCGCCAGGGCAGTACTCCATTGGCTCAGAGAAAATCTAAGGGTCGTACTCCCCAGACAAAACTTCGCCACGAAGATTCTCAGGTGGTATTTTCTGCCATCGAATCCTCGCCGGCCCTGGTCGCACAGGAGTCTCAGCTGCTCACGGACCGGCAGAGGGAGATTCGAGAGCGACAACGCGAGACTGCTGCTTTGTTTCCTGCAATACGCTCTAGCCCTTCTGAGAAGACGAAGAAGGCCCAGTCGACGAATGCTCCACAGCCTGATGTGTCTTCTGACCCGCACCGAGCGTCGACCCCAGAGCATGATGGTGGCTTCGACGATTGTCTGACCTCAACTCCGACTCCCCGACGAGGACATCCAGTGTCACTACCGGAGCAGGACCAGGAGATGACCGATCCACCATCTTCACCTCCTGAGCCGAGGAGCTACCGTCTACTTGCGGAGCTGAAGTCCCAAACTAGCAAGAACTCCATGGATGATTGGCACTTCTCTTCATCCCCTATTTCCGGGTCTCCCAACCTCGCCAACGCGTCGCAACCCATGGAGCTGGATGGTGTCGATGAGGAGCTGCGCTTGGACGACGAGGGTGACGTGGCTGGAAACAATGGTGAACCTGAGGCTGAACAGCGGGCTATCACTTCCTCGCAACTCGATATCATCGAAGACACCACGATATTTGGCCACGTGGGGGAGACGAATGTAACAACGGCAGCAGCTCGCGACGCAAGCCCACACTTACAGATCACGCCATCCGGCCGGAAGCTGCGGTCTAGTGCAGCTCAGGTGACCCCAAGGTCCGACAACGACGAGTATGTGGATGCGCATAGTAGTCCCTTGCTATCCACTCCCAGTCAGAGAGTCGCCAGGCAACCACCACACAATACCGCCAGCAGCCAGTCGTTTAGTATCAGCGCGTCATTTGAGAACGGTCTCAGAAATATTGGAACCGGCAGGATCGAAATACCTGTGCGGAGCTCGCAGTCAAATTCGCCCAGAAAAAAGGAGTATACAGCTTACAAGGACATACTTCCCGAATCGCCTGAGCACGCTCTTGAGCAGCAGAAGGCGCACCAGGCACAGCAAGGACCCCAGACCAAGGAGGCCACTGGAATCCTGGACAGCATCGAGGTGGCTGGTGGAGAAGATAAGAAACCACGCCGCGGCCGTCCACGGAGAACCAGAAGCGCTTCGGCCTCCCAGAACTCTCCGTGTTTTCAACCACCATCCCTGAACACGCAACTCTCGCAAGGGTCCCCGGCACACGTCCCTTTGACACCCATCGAGGAGCTCGCGACTTCCGAGTCCCAGGGCAACTTCGACAATGTATCGCCCGGTAGCGGCAGGTGGTGGAGGAAGCGCAAGCGCTCCTTCTCTTCTTCGTTGTCCAGTAGCGGTGGCAGCAAGAAGGCCCGTCATGAGGACTTCCTCGCCGCAGAGAGCATTCAGGAGGAGGCTCCTAATAGCCAGACTGCTGCTGCTGCTGCTGCTGTTCACGAAGGTGTGTACTCGATATCTTTGACCGTGGCAGTCTTGAAAATGCAGTTACTGACACTTTGCGTTGTAGATCACCCGGTCGGGATGCGGACCGCGGAGGAACTCTACCAGAATGATATCTCGTTTGACAGCAGCTCGCTTGTCGAGCGCACAAACATTTCTCAGGAGCTGGCTTCCGCCGCTGTTGATGAGTCAGTTGAAGAGGAATACATGGAGGACATGGAGGACATAGCCGACTACACGGATGATGAGGAGGCTGTTCACTCACAGCTCGCAAGAGAGGAGGCCGCCTCTGCCTCTCGCCCAGCCTCGCCAGCTCGGTACATGCCTGAGCCAGTCGCGCCAGTGCAGGGGGACGAGACACAGATAGATGATCACGAAGAGGCAGCGCAGCAGCAGGACGCCTTGGCGGTGGTGGAAGCGGAGCGGCACGCCAAGCCGGAGCCCGCTAACAAATTCAACGTCCTGATGGATATGTTGCGCAACGGATTGGACACGCTGCGCTCGATGGACCTCACACGGGAACAGTTCTACCAGGCGGAGGATGTGTTGTTTGAAATGCGGCGAGAGTTGCTTGAGGCTGAGACGAGGGGGAGAGGATAAAGACGGGATATGAGAGATGGTGAGATGCAAAATACCACTGCTTATGTTTGGCGAGCGTGTAGTATTTGAATACCGTGCACAAAATCGCAGCTGGACATACAGATGGAATGGGATGGAATGGGTTGGGATAGGTAGTGGTAGTTCGTAATAATGATACCATCGATACAAGCACCTGACTGAGTGGGTACATATTGGGATCTGGGCCTGTGGAAGTTGTCATGTAGCCTACCTAAGTATGTGTACATCAGTATTTGCGATATAAGAGGACGTTGCACCCCACCTTGCCATCCCTATGGTAAAGGAAGCACAGAGCAGTCACCGCGTGCGCAACTTGAAGTTATGCGCTCTTCCCCTTTGACCTTTTGCACTTGTGTACGTCAAATGTACTACACTTTCTGTAACTAATGCATAAATGAGCGTGCAGAAATCATTCGTGCAGTACGCCCTCTTACCCGCCCTGTTTCCGAAGAGTGTTTTTGGGCCAGGTAGTGGGGACTAGCAATGGCTTCAATGCACCTCTTCAGCATTCCGTTCAAGCATGTTACAAAATTCGGTCCCCAGGAAGCTGCACCTTAATTAAAAAGACGATCTACTTTAAACGGTACATGTATTCCGATGAACTTTCTAGCATAAGTTCAAGCATTTTCGTTCCGTTCCCTCTATTGTATGAAGGACACTGTTACAGGTTTAATAGCTATATTAACAGCTTAAAAATCAACAACTACTTATGAAAATGATTATATTAATACTGGCAATAAGAGTACCCTGTAATTATTCATCTAGGAAATCCATGGTGCTGGAGCCTAATATTAATGATGTGAAGAGAGTTCTGCTTGCGGGCCTGTTATAAGACGAAGAGGCTGTCCAGATATTGGAATCTACGGCTCAGATGCGCTGCAAAGTGGTCTGAACATCGTGACAACTGACTTATTGTGTTTGGACAGCTGATATGTAGCCCTGGATCTATATCTAGTCAAGAAAATTGCGAGCCCATGCCTAGGAAATTTGAATTTCCGTACCTAGGCATACGAGCTCCTCCTCCTTGTCCTTGGCCGTTGCTGGAACTTTCCCCGTATGCTGAGCCGTTTTGAGCCCGAACGCTCCAGTTGTCTTGTGTCTGTACTGCAGACTGCGATACCCAATGAGATCCGCCATTTTGTTGAAGAGGCAGGTCACAAGACTTGAACGTGTTGGAGCCGTTTTGATAGTATCTGTTTGGGGGAAGTCAGCCCGGACTCGACATGCTAACAAACACCCGCCAGTATGCACGGGCTCGGCGAGAAAATTCTCACCTTTCGGCCTGGCCGTTGACCCGGGTTTGTATACTTTTCTGATCGCGTGAAGTCATATTGATATAGTGGTGCCAAAGGAGGCAAGTTACAGGGGTTTGCAGGCAAAGACTGTTGGAATGTCGTTGACGGACCACAAAATCAGGTTTTCTTGCGGTGACAACGAGCAATGGAAACTCTGCGGAGACGAGAATTTTTTTTGGAGCCTTCCATTTTGACGAGGTAGCAAAATTGCGGCCTGAATCTTATAGCGAGAAACCACATTGTCACGGCGCCGACTTGCTGCTCTCCTCCGGGCGCCAGTGTACGCGCGGAACAGTGCGTTATGAATCTCACTTTACCGCGCGCCGACTCCGTACTGAGGAGCACAGTGAGAGCGCAATTCAGTACGCTGAATTATAGCGGAAGGAAGTCTGCATGGGTTGGATACGCCAGATGTGGTTTACTATTCGGCGTCGGGCGTGAGTCGTCCCTAGTTAAGCTAGAAGCGCTCATGGTTCCACCTTGAAGCGCTCTAGACTGCCGAGCCATTGCAATTCATCAAGTTCCAGCCCGCATCGTGTGTAAAAGAGGTAGATTTGGCGTAAGATCGATTGTTGCGTGGGTTGGGGTCGGCCTCATCTTCAAATTCAGTATTGAAGGCAATCGATTGGGAGGGTAAGTTAGTGACGATGTGCAACATTAGTCGACTCTGGCGCTTAGGCATTGCGACAATGAGAAGATATAACAGAAAATGTCTTCTGTCTTTCTCATCATGAGATTCGTCTGGGGGCCAATGTAGATAGATAACTTTGAAATAACCTGGAAAGAGTTCTAGTATTCTAGGTCCTCGAGCATGCAGTGCGCTTCAGGCAGAGTCTCAAATCATGATGTATTTGATGGGGGAAAAAAGCACAAGACGAGACCCAGAACTATGTATGATTGAAAGAATGAGAGCCCAAAATCCGGACTTGAGGCCGTGAGTTTCAAAGAGAATCCAGAAAGATCCTCGGAATATCAATCACGATGTTGACGCACGTACCTGTCTAGTTAGGCTTTGGTATCGTAAGTATTGAGCGCGCATTAGCATCCATCATCTGACAGTGTCACATTCCGAGACGGGCCCCGCGCCTTTTGGTGTAGGACAGCATGATGACGGCGCCGATTCTGGCGCCAATTCTGTGTTTTTACACTTCCTGATGCACTTCATGCGTGGTGTTTGGGGGCCGCGCTGCATGTGGCGGCGCCGTTGAGGGCGCGTTGATGAGGTCAGATATGGACAATATCGCCAACATGATGGGAGGCCGCCAACTCTGTCCCCAACATCGGCGCCATAATTGTTTTCTGACTTTGTTCATGTCAGTCGGAAATCGTATTCACGGTCAGGATGCAAGCACTGCGACCGTCATGCATTAGTTCAGAACCCGAAATGCACCCGCCCAGTCCTTCCTCTCGTGGATCCAATACGGCGACTCGTTCTCGGGTAGAACTTCATCCCTCACATGAGAGTGGTTTGGCTCCATGTGCACGTCTTGATCCGGGCCTGAACGAGGTGGGAAATGTGTTCAATTGCTCCGAAACCCGCTTCCTTCTTGTCAAGAGTTATCCTTCAATACCCGCATTTGCCTCGCAGCCTTACATTAGTTCAGTCTTTCAAAATCTTGAAGACCATTCTTGCGGAACTTACAACATGAATTCAGGCCCACTTCTTGTCCCGGCGATGTCGCCAACTCATCATCTTCCATGCGACGCGAGCTTCTCAACAGACTACGGCCTTTTCGATAATGATACCGACCATATCATGTACCCAAGGTTGGACTCTTTCATTAGTCCGAACCTCTGCGTACGTAGCCGTCCAAATACCCCAGCAACACTGGCTGAATTTTCCTACGATGCTTTCCTTCATAACGAGGACTTGCAGGGAAACAGTCCAAACCTAGTTTACCACCAATATATGAGACCAACTAGAAGGAAAAGGGGGTATCTACCAGCAGTTACTCTGATGAATAGATCTCGAAAAACGCAGAGCCCTGACTCTGGCTATGGCACTGTACGGTCCAGAGCCTCCACATCGCCGTGCCCATCAGAGCGTGGAGATATGGCACCAGCAATGGCCTCTCTTGGGCAGATGGAACCATCTGTTCAAGATCTGGTTGAGATAGAGACAAAATCCATGGGGAACGACATGTACTCATTCAGAGCCTCGAACTCATGTTGCCCGGATCCCGAAACCTGCTCCTGCGAGGCTCCTCGTGGTCCTGAGAGTGTGGGTCTCTCAAGACGACAGGCTCGCCAAAGAAATGAAGGAGCACGCCTTCGTCATTTGCAGAGTGCAAATGATAAGAACGTCATGCAGAGTTCGCCAATGCCGTAAGTTGCCCCGTTCTGATGTTTTGACTTCAAGCAGCTGTTGATTGACACGTCTTCCGCAAGGCAACGCATTGACACAGAATCCTTCGAATTGGAATCCAGACACTCGCTTCGGCCGCGAGCTCCAGCTTTGGAAACAACAATGCCAGTGAATATGACATCTCAATCAGACAATTTTGACTGGCGTAACGATCATGGAGAGGTGATCGGTTCTCTTCCGCGTTCGCTACTTGAGCAACACAACACGTCAACTCCAGGATCTGGCGCGGACGAAGGCACCTCTTCGTCGTATGGTGAAGAGCATGAGTTCGCAGACCGGGATAATTTTTCAGTGGACCAAACTTCTGAGCCAAGCGACGGCAATGATTCCTCAACTCGCTCATCAAGTGACCAAGGGATGAATCACTTCAACACTTATACACCATCTGGTCAAGGCAAGCGAAAAGCTGGACCGAACGGTGACAAAGAAGGCGACAAGGACGATGAAGATGATGGCGGATTCAAACGGCCCAAGATGAACAATCCTTCTCCAGCTCCTAGTAATGCCCATCACAGGAATCTGAGATTTGCGTGCCCATACCAAAAGAGTGATCCGACTGCCTGCCGTGCTTGCGGCCAGCCCAAGACCAAACACCGGACAGAACCCGGATTCCGAGATTTCCATCGAGTGGTGTAAGTTGATATTGTTGTCAACGTTCTCAAGACGATCAATCTACTCTTGTCCAAATGGATAATCTGACCAAAATTGGGGTTGCAGGGAGCATGTTCTAGCCGACCATAACCCCTTTCTTGCCTGTCATAATTGTTGGCAGACTTTCCATACGACTGACCAAGCCACGACACACCGAAATAAGGGAGACTGTGGCGAGCAGCGTCGACCGTACCCTGATGGGTTCTGGATAACAAACGAGATTCTAGAGAAGCTGAAACCAAGAAGGCTTCTGGAAGGAAAGAGGACAAATGGTTGGAAATGGAAAGGCACCCCTTCTCAGAACTGGTATGAACTCTTCGAGATGCTTCATCCGAACTTAGCCCAGCACCTGGGCGCGAGAGAGATCCGGCAGCGATATATGCCTTGTGCGTCAGACTTGTTTTCCTGAGTTTCTACACTGTAAATACAGAACTGATTCTTTCTCTAGGGTACGAGGATTGTACTGTTGCGACTCCGGCATCCTCGTCAATTTACTTGACACCCCAGTCAAGATCATCTCCGCCGGGCACTTGGCCTGAGGCCATGACCCCTATCACTGGAGGCTCATCTGAATTTGCAGGCAGTCCGCCAAGTATTGGGCGTACCACGGCGTATGCAATGCCAAGTGGTCCATACTCCCCTGTGTGAGTCATATAGTACTGTTTTGTCACAGCAAAGGGCTAAATAGCTGACCACTACATGGTAGAAATATCTCAATACTTCAACACCCCTGAGTTTTACCAACCCAATGTCTCCATTAGTTTATCCAAGGAAGGAGGCTAATGCCCACTATAATAGGAGATGCCTCTAGAGATGCCCCCAATAAGTATTGACTTTCAGTCTGATTTGACCTTTGATAGCGCAGATTTCAATCTTAATTCGGTGAGTAACGCCTCCTTGATGGAACGGTGCCTCTTGTCGCTCTGGGAGGCAAAAATTACAACGTTTCTCTTCAAGTCCTGAACTAAGATTCTACCACCAAAAGATACAATTATCACCACCTGCAGCCCCAATACTCAAGAGCCCTTTCGCCGGCACACAGACGGATCGCCATGAGCAGAACCCAGGGACGATAAATGATCTGCGGGCACAACTGGAAAATCTCAGGCAAAAGCGAATGGAGATGATCAACCAGATTCCAGGCATCACTTCTGCGTTGAGACAGGCGTTGAGGGAAGATACAGCTGAGGCCCGCGAGAAAAAGGTCGCATCGTGTATTGACATGATTGCGAAGCTTGGTGATTAGGTATCGAACGTTCTTGGGTTGCCAAAGGTAATAGCAGCTTGATTCATTTCCTCGGAGTTTTCGGGATTCTCTAGACCAGGTCAATTTGTTAAGCACACTTAACACAGCCAGACTGTAATTCACTACACAAGCACTGTGCGTTTGCGAATTTGAAACTTACCAGACCTGACCACAAGCTCCAATTTTGTGTTAACCTGCCCAGACTCCGTTGAATTCTGACTTGAAGGCTTCCTCGCGCATCTATTCTTGCTGTAGGTCGAATAGATTAAATCAGATCTGCACGACCACATCCTTTAGTGTCTTCCCACCAGGTTCAGGAATGTAGTTAGGCCAAAGCATTGGCATGGATTGACCTGAGCCCCCGGTTACTGATAAGATTGTCTCCCCATACTCTGGGTTCCGCCAACTCCTGCGTTGCCAACCACTCAAGCAAGTTCAGCAGTACGATCATTGTTAGTAGGCAGAGGAAAATTCACTTGAGGGAATGGCACGTCAGAGCAGTTTAGGGTCGTGGTAAGTATTGGAACATGACAGATGTCAAAAGAGAAGACAATTAGACACTGTTTACAAAGCCATTACTATGCGTTTTCCAACCTGCCAATATCTGCCCTCGAAAACAAGAAGGAAAGATACGCCATGTGAAAACTTGGAAGTGGAATTAAGGTTTGGATTATCTTGCGCATATGTAGTGATCGACTAACATGCCAAGGAATAATCATATGTCATACCGAACTGGAATACTTGTCTGCCCTGGCATAATCGTCTGAGATAAATAGGTTGACAATTGTAGAGTGATTCAGTGATTATCTGTGGGATGATTGTCTTGGGGAAACTTAAGAACTGGAAGGTTCTATAACGCCATGTTGGTCATCACGAGGGGTTTTTTTTTGGGGGGGGTGCCGTCTTGGTTTTGTCGTTAGGATTCAGCGTTCCCAGATACCTAGGTAATCAATCTCTGCTCCACTGGAATCAAGGCTGAAAAACATTCTCTGCATTTTCCAAATCCCGTATTGGCAGGAAACTCAAGATTCGTCACCAGAGAACCGCCATATCGTGAACCTGAACGTTGACAAGTGATGAGATAGACACAAGTGAGTGGCAGGGGTTGCCGTTGAAGTTGAAGATCTCGATGCCGCACCCTCTGGATGAACTCTGAGTGTTGGCTTGATTGCAATAGTAATGGTCCTGGTTTCCTTGTGTGCTTAAGTGGCTGTTGGGTGGATCTACACCGATCGGTCCAGCGCAGACGCGAAGTCTTCTGTTTTCAATCTATCCATTTTTCTTCTACTTCATCATATCCCAAAAGGGAAAGATCTATATTCAAACTCTGAAGCATCTGTGCCATATTGAACTCCTGCTGGGTGTCAGTGGTGACTTCGAAGATGGCATACATGGAACCGATTTGTACTCACGGATTCACTTTCCTCTTCGTCCTCGTCCGCCTCCTTGATCTGCAGTGCCTCCTGTTCAGCCACACAAGCATCGTCACCTTCGAACTCTTCTTCGAGATCCAGACCACCCTCATTCCCTTCCGACTTCCTCTTTCCCGCATCCTCCTGGTCCCACCCCCGGTAGAACTCCATCTGCCTCTGGCGCATCTCCTTCCACGCCCTCGATCCACCAGCACTATTCGTCGCATATCGTCAGCAGATCCCTTCCATGCACCGCCGCACAGGTCATCAAATCCACACCAGGGTAGGAAAAAAAATGGAGCGGGACAGACGTACTTGTCCACCCTCTTCTTGACAATCTCAAACACCTCCTCGGCCGCCATCCTGCTCGCGCCCTTCCACTTGCCCACTAGGTCCCTCAGCTCCTGATCCACGGCCTCCCCGGGCCGCACCCGCTCGGAACCCTCTTCGATTCGCTTCGCCTGCCGCACCATCTCGAGCTTCCTGTCAAGGTCCTTGAGCACTGCTGCGTCCTGGGCGGTATATCTGTGCGCTCTAACGAGCCCGAGGAGCGCGGCACCAGGCTGGCTGTCATCCACCATAGCAGCGTCGTTCGCGGACAATCTCCTCTGGATACCACCGCCGCCGCCGCTACGGCGCTGTATCGGCGTCTTGAGCTTCAGCGGCGACGAGGGCCGATGGGGCGTCCGGCGCAGCGCGCCTAGAGACCGTGCCGGGCGGACAGCAGGTACCGAGGGCGAGCTCGGCGAGTAAGCATCATCAGCGATGGCGGGAGCTGTCTGCTGCGGCGTCTTGGTAGTGGCACCGGCGTCGTCTGGCGGCCTGATGACGGGCGACTGGAATGGTTTCCTGAGGACCGCGTTGGCGGCGTCGACGCGTCGGCGTTTGGCTGCAGGGGTGGACATAATTACGTAGAATTAGTGACAGCTTCAAGTTATGTCTTCTTGGGTTGAGGGATCCATGGCTTGATCCTGCGGAGCATCAAGTCGGGCGAGAATACCACAGCAGGAGCATGTTGAAGGCGGGTGGATGGGCAGCGGGCGATGGCTGCTACCTTGGCTGTTACCTTGAAGTGGGAGGAAGTCGCGTGCAGGGATGTCTCATTTTAGCGCTATTACTAAAACCACCCCACCGCGGCTCGAGTACTCCGTAGAACTACTGTGCCCTTCCGTTTTCCTGAACGCCGATGCTCGTCTTGCTTGGGTTTTCATGTCTGCTCTGTCACAACTGCTCCGTCACAACCTCCCAATGCATCTACTCGATCATCTTTTTGAAACGACGACCCATATATCAATGTCCTACACCCCCAGCAACCCACTGATTGAAGTTCGGATCCCCTGCAGGTGGGAAGAATCCGTTGTTATTCTGCAGTGGGGCAGCAGCTGGAACTGCTGCCATGTTGCCTCTCTGCTGCTGCTGCTGCTGCTGCTGCTCCCTTTGCCTTCGCGTCTGCTCCGCTCGCTCGCGTTGTTGTCGGTAGTATACGAAGAAAGCGAGGGAGAGTGCAAGCCCCATGATGATCACCGTGTCTATCAGGCCGTCATCGTCTTCGCCAGGGTAATGGGCGGCGTCTCCTCCCGGCATAGTGTCATCGTAGATGTCGTCGTATAGATCGTCGCCGTAGTAGTAGTCGTCCTGGACGAAGTTGTTGATCCATTCGCTGAGGGACCAGTCTTTCTTGTCTTCTACAACCACCACGTTAGCACTAATGCCAGCAAAGGCGAATGGACACGCAAACACTTACCAGGCTCGTCTTGGATCGAGTTGATCTTTCCATGCGTCACTGAATTCCAGTAGCTCCTCGCGCGCAACTTGAGTAGGCTCAGCTTCACAGGGAGATAGGCCTCCTCGTTCGTCGCCAGCGCTAGATCGTAGTAGCGCTTAGCCAGGTGGAAGTCCTGATCCAGTCCCACTCCGTTCTCATGCATCCAGCCAAGGTTGAACAGAGCCTGCGCAGACTGTTGGTACTCAGCAGCACCGGTGTAGCATTTGACTGCCTTGTCGACGTCACGCTCGACACCGACACCGTCCAAATAGTAGTCGCCCATCTTGACGAGAGAATCGATGTTACCTTGTCTGGAGGATCGGGTGTAGTAGACGAGTGCCAGGGCGGGGTTATTGAGCACTGACGATTGGGGTTCGCCGATGCCCAGAACGTTGGTCATCATGGACTGTCTGGTGTCAAGCAGATACGCCACGTTGTTCTGGGCCGTTTCATAGCCCTCCTCCGCAGCGTGCAGATATCCCAACAGTGCAAGCTCGTAGTCGCCGTCCTCGTACGCTTGGTTTGCCTCGTTCCAAGACGACACTAGCGGCTCTGCCTTCTCCGCCACCGTCTTGTACAAGCCCATAGCTTGAGCACATGCCTTGTCCCGGCCGATCCCGTGGTGGATCATCTCACCCAGATAATACTGGGCCTCGATATTGCCGAACCTAGCAGCCAGCTCAAAGTAATCATTCGCAATACGCACATCCTCGGGCTGCCCGCGGTCAAGAAACAAAACGCCGAGCTGGACCTGCGACAGGGCGTAGTCCTGGTCCGCCGATGCCTTGAACAGGTCAGTAGCCTTTCCAATATTCTTGGCTACTCCGTAGCCATGCAGCATCATCAGTCCCAGACAGTACTGCGACTGCGCATCGCCGCGAGTGATGCCTCGGTCGAACCAGAGTTTTGCCCTGTCAAAGTCCTGCTGCACGCCCTCGCCGCGCATGTACATCCGGCCCAGATAGCCTGCTGCCTTCGCGGCGATCTTGTCGAGGCCCGGCTTGTGATTCTCGTCGATGCGCCCGTTGCCCTGCCAGTACTTTTTGGCCACCATAAAGAAGTACTTGGCGGCCTGGCCCAGGTTGCGCTCGAGCCCGCGTTGGCCATCGTAGTAGATGCGGCCCAAGTTGAAGGACGATTTGAAGTCACCCTTCTTAGACATCAGATCCAGATACTCGATGATGTCTTCGATAGAGGCATAGGCGTCCGAGTTTGGATGGTGGTGCATGGCGTTGATGCCGGAGCTGCTGGCGCTGGCACCCTCGCCGAAAACCCCTCCAAATTCGTCGGCGATGTGGTATTGCTCCCGCGTCCAGCTCATACCACCGGGTGGTCCGGATCGGTACCACTCCATTACCTTGTCCGCAACTCGTTTGTAGTACTTGCAGGCAGTCTCGCAGCTCTTCGGGGTACCAACTCCAGTAAAATGCCGGGAAGCCAGCGTCATCTCCGCGCGCGTATGTCCTCGTGCCGCCGCAAATGTGTAGTAGAGCAGCGCCCTCGCCTGGTCCCGCTTGACGGCATCCCCTACGCCTGTTGAGTACATGAGTCCGACCATGTACATGGCTGAGCTGTTCCCGTTCAGCGCCGCCAGCTGCTGGTAGTAATCAAACGCCCTCGCAAAGTCCCTCGGGTGGGAGTAGTTGCCGTAGAAATTCAGCTGTCCCAACAGGAACAGCGCATCCGAGTTGTTCTTGTGCGTCGCAAGCTCCAGGTGCCTGACGGCATCCACCAGCCGAGCATCAACGATCTTGCTGCTTGAACTACTCTCGTCTATGGGCGCCGTGCTCGCACGCAGACTCGGTACTGCCTTCCATGCCAGCTGAGCTATCATGCCGAAGAGGCTGGTCTTCTTACGCCGTTTGTGGTGGGCTGGGTTGTGGATCTCGTAGAGTTTCGCGAGGGCGGCGTCGACGTGGTCTGCGCCGGGCTCTCGGACGGGAGGATTAGCATCATGGTTGTGTATAATGTCGGGAGGAGGGGCGGTGATGGTTTGGTCGTTGTCGTGGTCTGCCCAGACTGGCGAGAGGGCCTGCGAAAGCACTGGAAATCGTCAACATCAACCAACACGGTCCATGTTGGATGCGCATCACACGACAGGCAGTGGGACTCACGGAGAAGTGACCAGAGAGGCCTCATTGTGGATATGAGAGAGGAAAATAACGCATAGCAGCAGGCTATGTCATGTCTGCTGCAATGCTGTTCGAAAAAGGAAGTAAAAGAGGCAGCGGTGTGCTGCTACTGCTTCAAGACAGCTGTCACTTTCCAAGCCGGCAAGATGGCGTCGGATTACAAGCTGTCCAAATCGCGGGTGGGAAGCTGTCCTTGTGCTGGCGTCACTGCAGACCATGTACCGCTAAAACGGTGGTCCCCTGCCGGACCGAGACGTCCTCGTTTGATTGGTCGTTCTGTCCTACTCCGTTTTGAAGGCCTCTGCGGTTACGGAACCGCCTTTCAACGACAATCCAAGGCAGATTTTTGATGTGCACACAGCAATCACGGTAAAACTTCCGATACGCTTGGTCGTGACCCTCTGATCATTCTGAAGCGGCATTCTACTACTCCAAAGTCCACAGCTCAGACTCCGCTGAAGCCGGTCCGACACGGACACCGTCTAGCGTCACAGAAACTGCGCTTGTCACCCAAGCCTACGACTTACACGAAGAGGGTGGAGGCTATCACGACATCAACCCACAAAGCCAGGGCGGCGATGTACAATCTGTCGAAGGCTGATGCCTTCCAAAATCCAGGACGAGATCCAGCTTATGTCTTGGAGATCATACCCGTGGCTGGAGGCCTGGCAGCCATCTCATCAGACCAGAACCTCTCACTCTTTGACCCTATGAGACTGAGCCAGGGCCCCCTAAAGACGATACGGACAGCACATGGGAACATCACCTGCGCAAGAGCGTTCGATGAATCGAACTCCATTCTCTGCACCGCTGGAGAGAACGGGACCGTCTCACTGTGGGATTTAAGACTGGATGGGTCAAAGGCACAGATAGCGGCTCCAACAGGTTCGTGGACCAGACCCTTGAGTCTAGACGGTCAGGCTGACTGAAGGGCCGTAGGAAGCGGCGATCCCTTGATATCCCTGGCGTGTACTTCGTCGGGGAACTCTATAGCAGCAGGCACAGAAACCGAAACTCACCAGGCCTCCATTCTGATCTGGGATGCACGCGCCGGCTCAGCGCCACGGATACGGTACACTGAAGTTCACAACGATGATGTGACTGAGGTAAGCCTTCCTTGGTATTCTACCTGTGACATTTCGCTGACGTCTGCAGCTGAACTTCCATCCCAATAACCATGCCATCCTCCTCTCCGGCTCCACTGATGGGCTAGTCAACGTCTGTGACACCAACATCACAGATGAGGACGACGTGGTAATTCAGACTTTTAACCATGGTTCCGTCCATCATGCTGGCTTCCTCAATGACACTGAGGTCTACGCCACCAGTCACGATGAGAAGTTTGCGCTATACGATATGGCCGAGACCACGGAGAAGGGTTCTGCGACCGTCGACTTCGGTGACATTCGCGAGGTGCTCAAGTGCCAGTACGTGGCGAACGTGACGGCGAAATTGGGAGATGCCGGTGCGGTTGTGGGTGCGGGCACGCAGGAGTAAGTGACAGGTGATCTTCCTGATGCTCGTAGCGACCTGGTTGCTGACATCATGTGCATAGTCAACAATTCTTCCAGTTGATACACATGACCAAGTCGCCCAACTGGGGCTTCAGCGCCGAGACCAGCGTCGGTCTCCCCGGCGCCCACGGATCGGAGCTGGTGCGGAGCTTCCGCTTCTTCGACCGGGAGCAGGTCGTCTTCACCGCAGGAGAGGACGGCCAGATAATAGCGTGGCGGCCAAGCTAGACGCCAGAACGATCCACACTACCTCTCATTCTCGACATGGCTAGCTGAAAGTCCAAGCAAACGGATCAATCTATGTCCCTCCGTCAGATGAACCCTCGAATGCCGTATGAATCTCTCGTGATCTCACCTGGTCATTGCTGAAATTGTTCGGGTTGAACTGAGGCCGCGATGTGGTTTTAGGCGGATCCGTGAAATACGAGTCCACCCACGTGCGAAAGTCGTCATCTTCCTCCGAATACTGCACCATCTGGTTGTTTATCTTCTGCTCACACCAGATCAGCAATTCCTGGGCAGTGATGCGCCGGGCCGGCTCCTCGACTGCGATCTCTTCGTCAGAAATAGAACTCAGGTTCGGCTTGAGGTCCTATTGACCTACCCAGACACCTGGAAACCATATCTAATATATCACCTTCTACGACTTCCTCGTAATCTACTAGTGCCTCCGCCCCGTAGGCCCACCACTCCTGTCCATCTGGGAGGTCGAACGGGGATTGTTCGGGAAGGACTGGGAGTTGAGGCCACCGCCCTGTGATGCACGACCACATTGTCTGCGAGAAAACAGCCCGTCTCAGTACGTGCGGCCAGAAGCTCCCTCTATCACGTCATCCGGGGTTCCTCGACTCACCAGTCCTACGTGGTAGATATTTGACGCCGGGCCAAAATGACCCGCGACTGGACCGTATGTGTCAATATTATCTTGCAAAGGATGACGGTCGACGAAATCCCAGTCCTGGGAGAATTGCTCCTGCCGTCAAGTCAGACTTCCCTCCCCAGTTCTTCCTCGTGGGTTATGTGGATGGTGGCAACGGCTCACTGGCAAGAAATATCTGGGTTTTGCACGCCACCGCATTCCCCAGATCCTATCACTACAACTTGTCAGATCTTTTTCGGGTTGTGTTAATGCACAGTTTACATCATTTCCATCCTCGTGGTCTTACGTTTGCTCAAGGGTATTTAAATTTGCCGGTATCTCCTGAGCATGGCCGAAATCCGCAACCTTCAGCATGGGCATGATCGGGTGGGCAACGGCCTCGCGGTCCGTGAAAAGGACTTCATGATCTAAGCGTCAGCCTGTAGCTCGTACGATCCAGTTAAATACAGGAGAAGAACAGGATGTTTACGATTCGAGGGCTCGAAGTCGAAGTGGACAATAGACAGCGCAGCCTGGCCGTCGTCCGGCGCTGGCGGGTCCTCCATGTCGATACAGGCCTTGATCACTGATCATCACGTAAATAATGTCAGAGAACAAAGCTTTATAGAATATCTAGAGACAGTAATTTGAACTTACGACAGTGAAATATCTGCACCAGTGCTTGATTCGGTAATGGCGGTTGGTCGCTGGCCTCCCGGTTCTCATCCCCATGTCGATGAAGCAGATTTGACAACGTGCCGTACCTGGCCCACTCAAATAGCATCAGGCGTCTGTCATCGACCGCCAGCTCAATGTCGAGGGGGTCTGCGGCGAGGTTGAGATCGTCCGCGAACAATCGTTGCAAGAGATGCTGTTGGCCTCGGAGTTTCTGTCATGCACAGGAGGACTTAACAGTGGAATTCGGAAGGTTGGACCCTAACGGCTTACTCTGGTCAAACTTCTCTCATTCAGGGTGAGCGGTGACTCAGTTCCACGAATCTCCATCTTGGCAACTCTTTTTCGCGAGCGATTGTTCCGGTTCTTGAAGGTATACAACGCCACGATGCCTTGCCCGCCCCATCCGAGTGTTCTTAGGTACCGAAAGCCCTGACAGGCGACATCAGCTTCAACATTCTAAATGTGCACAAGAAACCAGACAAATGGTGCGCAGTTCAATATAGGTCTCAAGGAAATGACGTACCAAAGCATACAAATTCCGCGAGACCTGATTTACCAGGACTTTGGCCCCCTGTTTCTCGTCATCGGTGAGTGTGGGCTGTTCTTTTGCCCCAGCGTAAGATATTATGCCATTGTGCAAGCCGTTGCGGGCCTCCTCTGCCAGATATGAGGTCTGGTCGACTCCACCGTTTACTCGGGGCAGTGTATTTCGCGGCGGTGGATTTCGCCATGGCTGAGGCTTGGTATCGTCCAGTAACGCTGCTATGTCATTGTCGTTTCCTTCGTGGATGATGCCGTTCCGGAGATATTTGAACTTGATGTGGTACCTTGCTTGATCACGCCGTATAAAGTCCATTTCATATAAGGCTACGCTGCAAAAGTCTGTTGTCTTCTCGGGGGGTGATGGGATGATCGCGCGCGGTTCTATGGACAGAAGACGCTAGGCGACGAGCGCTTCTCCAATAATACAGCCAGTACCAAACTTTCCGAATTGTAACGTTTAGAAAGGCATATGAAGTTTGGTCTGTTTCATGGAATTTTGAAGCCCAGCCTAATTAAGTACGTCGTCCAGAAGTGGACCGTCGCTAAACGAATAAAGACGATTCGGACATTTCGACCGCCCCAGGTGGCCTCGGCGAACTTCAGTACGTTTACACATCACAAAACAAAGGATATACAAAGGATATACATAGAGACCACATCCAATGCAGGAACTTTTCGGTTTTGTTTGCAACGCGTTTTGTGCTTGCCCAAGATGCCACACAGCCGCCCCCTCCCCGAGGGTCCCCTTCTTTTCCTCCTTAACTCCAGCTACGAGGTTTTTCCTCGACCCACGACGCCATTATGACCACTTTGTATCTTACAGTAATATTATAAAACGTTTTAGTGTCGAAATTATACGTCAACGTACATTACCTGTCCAGTTTGAATCGAGTGAATCGGTCATTGATAATTGGACCCCATCTCATTCTTACTCCTCAACACTTCTCTCCAGGCATCTCTTCAGGGCAGGCGCGATTGGGTCCTGTTGTCATTATATCTGTCCCAAGTCTTGTGCTGTGGTCGAAGTTTTCATATGCGACCGCTTCGCAGACGAGCCACCGGGCATTGCGCCCCCGCCGATCGTATGCTGTTGAAGTGGCGCCGAGCTCGATGCCGTGCCCCCAGATGTCTTTCGATACCCTCCTAAAACACTATGGTATAGCCCACGAAACACGGGTAAGGATGCTGACACTCCAACGCCCACTAACGTTGCTGTCAACTCGGCAAATGTCCACAATGCCGCCGAGACGGCTGTGTCTTGGTACGCCCCCTCTTGCAGTGTAAAAATACGCACGATGCCTATTGTGGCGGCTCTGTGAATGATGCAAGTGAGTATGAATGCGGAGACTCGATGACTTGATGTTGGCATGGGGCGTCGTTCATGCTCACATAATTCCGAGGCTCAAGCTACCGGCTATGAGGATCTTCTCTGGTAGTGGTTTCGACAGTTTCCACACTAGTATCCAGGGCAGGATTGCAAAGAGCAAGTCCATGATCACTGTGCTTACTGTATGCGAAGAGAAGAGCACATGTCAGCAGCAAAATAGCTCCCAGGTCCCTCCTAGGGTCTCTCACTCACCGCCCCACAGGATCGTATTGGCCGTGGTATTCAAGCATGTGCCCTCAACCTGGTTGTCGTACGCAGCAGCAAGAGGCTTACATGTGACCCAATTCAGGATAGCCGACTCTGCATTTCATTTGATTAGTCCAAGCCTCCCAGTCATAAGACCCAAAATGCCCACAACCTCTTCTTGGGTATACCTAAACCCCTTGTCACCGAGCCTGGACGTACCAATGGTGATAAGTTCGAAGATGGTAAGCGATCCAAGAACCAATGCCTTGTGCCACCGATCAAGCTCGGAAACCAGACGAAGGAGGAAGATGCCGACAGAAGCTTTGGCTAAACCAGTAGCGATCACACAGAAAGACTGCCCGATGGCTCCATAGACCTTGTCCCTCTCTAAAAATGTCCTGGACAGACCGTACATGTCAGCCATTACCTGGGCACGCTTGACTCACAGCATGGGGACTTATGGGAGGTTCTTACACGGCTAATTGCGCACATGCTACGGTTATTATCATGAATAGCTGGAAAACGACGGTGTCAGCATAGATTTCGCAGTGTTTCTCTCCAGACTACATAGAGTCCCAGGTTGACTTACAGAAGCTGCTAAATACAAGAAATCGTCAAGTCCATAGGCTGATATGTATCTTATGCGTGTGTAAAACCGTAGCAGGACGAAAATCAGTACGATGGTCACCAGGCTCCAAGAAGCAGCCAAGAAATGTACCAAGCCATCCGGGCTGGAAAAGGTGAGCCCGACTCTTCTGAGCAACTGCTGCATCGTGGCCTGTTGGGTTGAGAAATTCATAGGGGACTGCGAGCGACCAGCGGAAGTGGACGCTTCCAGGTGTTAATGGGGGTTCAGCCATTGATCCTCGGCGGGCGACCCAGAGCGCGGGAGCACCCGTTCCTGGGTCTTATTCAACGCCAAATGCAGGCTACTCGTGAGGCTGGAACGCGGATCACAACGACCAGGCCCAATTGAGGAAGTATTCTATCATAGCATCGGCTGCTTGCTCCCGCACACGACCATACCCACTCAGTTAGATCGAGTTACGTTGTTGAGTACGGTCGATTATTTGCACAATCAAGTTACTCGACGAGAATAGATAGAAGCTAGCGTCGCAGGGCCCATGGACGACTAAGCCGCACGCCCTGCAAACAGGTCCCTTGCTTCGAGTAATGATTTTTCGACAGCCACAAGCCAGATAGCTTCCGATTTTATTTTACTGGACATGTTCAATCTTTGTTGAAGCCTTGGAACATGTACCCTCGTTCGCTGAAAAGTGTTGCGAATCGTTGTGTTCTGATGGTTAATATACGTTTGTGGTAGCCCGTGCAGTATATCCGGCTCAGTCGTCCGTGAGCCTCACTACCTCCTACCTAGATACAGTGCTGAGCTTTCCAGAGGTTGACCTAAGTCTTGGCCCCTTTCAGACGGCTTTTCCCGATAGGAAATGATGCCCATCATCCATATGGCCATGTAGTCTTATCGCTCCTAGGTGAGTTGTTCCCTTCCGACCAATCTCCTTACACCCATGGCACGACTAGGCGGAACCTGGTTAGTATTGCTTCATCCGCTACTAATCGTGATCTCTTTCCGATATGAACGTTCGCACCAAGTTGTCCGTGCGTGATTCAGCTGATCAGTTCGGCGACTTCTCTGAATAGGGGGGTGGTTATTGCGAGATGATTCGGAGTCAGGACTCAGCGATATGCTAATCGACGATGACAACGCCTGCAAAGCTGTTGAAAGATCGGTCGGATACGTACCTGCAAGCATGCACAGACCCCTTCGATATATCTTGGCTCATCATCCGTCAGACACAACATAGACACTGAGCAGTATATGACGAGACAGTGGCGCTGATGGGCACCATGGGCGTCGATTTCCGCGAGGGTTTCCTCGATCTTCAGGAAAAGCGCTCCTTGTCGAGTATTCGCAAAAAGACTGAATTCCTACACGGCGTTCCTCTGTCTAGTATTACCACGGTAATCTGCCCAATCATAGCGTGATGTGCAATATCATCATGGCTATCACTACTGGCCTTCGCGTTAGTTTTCGTTGGAAGCCTCTGCTGGTAGGCGACTCGGTTGCCAAAAGACGCTCGCTAGAACAACAGTGAGTGTGTGAAGAACCTTACTGCCATTCCCTCCGATCTATAATAATGAAATAGGTGTTGTGTGCTGTTCCCATGTCCTGTTCTCCGCCGAAAGTGGTGAACCTTCTACGAAGCAGTCAGTGTGTTTGTGTGGAGAAGGGGTGGTAGGTTGTGGATGAGCACTCCAACTGACTTGATCGATGGTGAACTCTGCTCAAAGACAATTCGGAAACGTGGGAGAGCGCCATGGGTAGGATTCGTCCGAGTTGACAGTAAAACATAAGCCGAGAGACTGGGCTCAGTTGTGAAGGGAAGTCCGAGTTGACGATTGACGAGAGCAGGCTGTCTGTGTCAGGAGAGAAGAGAACTGAAGCCCACAAAGCGTCGTTCCACTTCGATGTCTGCGAGGGAAATGATCACTTCTTGAACCAGAACGTACGAAGTAGGAAGGCGGTTCGTCACTGAATTGCATTTTCAAACTCGCGAGAATGCTGTGCAAGAGAAGTAGAACACCGAATCGTCTCAGGAGACGTTGGCAAAGGACGAGGTCGAGAACAATGTGGACTTCCATGAGCGCCCCCCCCCCCACCTGCTACAGCCTCTGCCCCCTGAAAAGGGTAACTACAACTACAGCCTTGAACGACAGTACAACGTCGCACCAGCCAGCGCAATCTGTCCATGTCGACCAGCCCGTCAGACATTTTGGACGATGCTGAAGTTGGCAAGCGACTCTGCACAGGCCGGAAAGTGGAACATGCCCAAGCTAATTGCGAGTGTCGATGCTAAAGTCGCAATAGGGTTCGGCTTGGCCAGTCACCCTGTTCGCATTGCTCAAGATCACGGCGACAGGGAGTGAAGACGGACAGAGCGTTCTCACTCCGAAGCCCGAGAGCTTTCATGCCATTGGCATTCGTACCTACCTAGGTAGGTACCCGGTAGTAGACAAGATGCTGGACATGCAACGCCTCCTCGCGTGACCGATCCGGTCTCTAGGGAACATTCCAGGAACTCGTAAAGCCAACCTGGCTCCCTCTCACCGCTCAGCCATACTTGTCGTGCTTACCCTTCACCTTGAGATCCAGCAACTTCTCATGATAATCCCCCTCCCTTCTCGCCTTCTTCAGCATCTTGACCTCGTCGTCCTCCAGCCGTCTCCCCACGGCCGCCTCGAGCTCCTTCCGGCTGATCTTCTCCCTGGCCTTCTCCTCCTTGCTCGCCCGTATACGCGGCTTGAACCGCGCCTGCATGCGTATCCGCAGCGTGGTGTCGAACGTCATCTCCTCGGCGTCGCCGCGCACCTCCGGGAGCGCGTTGGCCCGAGACGAGGTCGAGGCCTTGACGGCGAGGTACGTGTCCCGGAGAGTCTGGACCTGGAACGTTCCCGGTGTGTCTGCCGTGGCGATCAGAGTGAACGACTCGAGCGGCGAGACGGCTTCGGATGTTGCCGTGAGGATGCCATATTTGTCACAGCTTAGGAACCTGCGGCGTATATCCCGTCAGTCATCTGCCAACCACACGTCCCTCCCATCACCTCAGATCCGAATATAGTCAACTTACTTCCCATGATGCCCCTTAAATCTCCAATTCTCCGTGCCCACAATCTTATTCGCAATCCACACCATTCGCACATCATGCGGCTCCGCGGTGGCCGGATTGTCATCGACAATGTTCTCCACGGGTATCGTAAACACCTTCCCATTCGCATCGCACGCGAGGGCCGTCACCGGTTCCGTGGGAAGCACAAACACCACCGGGCCCGAGACGTCGGACACCACGTCGGCCGAGACCCAGCTGTCGTCGTTCTCGACATCGTCGTCTTTGTTGTTGTTGTTGTTGTTGTTGTTATCTGCGACCCTTGCTGCTTTCTTGCTGCTTGTGCCGTCAGTTTCGTCGGCGGCGCCAGCCCCTTCATCTCGGGCTTCCCGCTTGCGCTTCTTCGCTGGCTTCTTGTCGCCCTTGAAGGTCAGGGGCTTGACCATCGTCACTTCGCGTCGGATCGGTTGGGCACTCCCCGGTGATCAATCAACTGTCTCTTGCGGCGCGTGGGGGTCGTCGTTTGTGACTTCCGGGGCCCGCCCCCTCGTGCTTTCTGCTGGGATCGTGGAAATTGCAATGCAACACCACACGTGGGGCGTTGGGCAGCAAAGCCTAACTTGTGGGATTGACAGGTGGGTATCGTTCGTGCGGTTGGGTCGTGGAGGAATGTGTTCGAGGTTTCGGTCTCCGGCTGTCACAATGCGACTTCTGAGGTTCCCTGTTCTAGAGCTCTGCCTGCAGGGGGCGGCGGTTCGATGAAGCGGTCCGGCACCGAGACGGACTTAGATGGGGTCCTGCCCGGGATTACGTAAGTGATAGATCAGCCGCCCGTTGCAAGCCGTCGGCATCGGCGCCGGCCGACAGGTGCTTAGCGGGAGGTGGTCGCATGATGGACCGATCGCTAGTGAAGCAACTCTTCATGCGAGCAAGAATTTTCCTGGGAATGGGTCCATGATCAAGACCAAACTCGTCTTCTGTTCTTAGCCCACTGGCGATTTATCGGGGCTCTCTCGTGATCTGTCATAGCGTGTTATACCGCAGGAAAATGGCACCTGTCGCGCAGGCGGTTGCCGTCTCACTTGACGACTTGAAGAAAGGTTTGTGGGTTTTTGTTGTTGTTGTTGTTGTTGTTGATATCGCCACCCCATTTCTTTATGACAAGAGACAATTGACGCGCGTGCTTGCACCCACAATTTTTAGGCTCTGTGCCGTTCAGCACGCTTCAGCAGGCCTTCGGGCCGGAATCGCTGGGCATTCTCGTGGTCAAGGACGTCCCGCCCGAGTTTGCCGACCTGCGGCGCCATGCGCTGTCTTACTCGTCGTATCTTGGGAACCTGCCCAAGGAGGAGCTAGGTGAGTGTGCTACGGTGGACACGAAGAAGTTCGGAGTGGGACGCGGTGTAGTGAATGGGTAGTGCAAGGCTACGGCAGTGTCGAGATAGCCCCACCGTAGTCTGAGCAGCGTCGAGCTACTAACGTCTCACGCAGACAAGCTCGAGAACGACAAGGCGAAATACCTCACGGGCTGGTCGCTGGGCAAGGAGACGCTGAAGAACGGCCAGGTGGACACGCTCAAGGGCAGCTTCTACGCCAACTGCGCCTTCTACATCGACCCCAAGCTTGCCTGTGCACCGCCCACGGGCTCGTACAGTGAGGACAACTTCCCCGAGTACCTGTCGCCCAACCTGTGGCCCGAGGAGGCGGTGCTGCCCGGAATGCGCGCGTCCGTCGAGGCGCTGTGCAGGCTCATCATCGACGTCGCCGTGCTTGTGGCCGGCGCGTGCGATAAGTACGCCGAGCAGGAGATCCCGGGGTATCCGGCGGCGTATCTGCAGCGCATGGTGCGCAGCTCGATGACTACCAAGGCGCGCCTGTTGCACTACTTCCCGGAACCGGCGGGTGAGAATGGGGCCTCGTCCTCCCGCGGCGGTGCGGAGGCGAGCGGCGACGAGGACGACTGGTGCGCCACGCATCTGGACCACGGCTGTCTGACGGGGCTGACGTCGGCCATGTTCGTGGACGAGGCCCTCTCGGACCCCACCGTGGCCACGTTCGAGCCCACGCTGCCCGAGACGCTGCGGCCGCTCGACGAGCTGCCCGCGTCGCCGGACCCGGAGGCCGGGCTGTACATCAAGAGCCGGACGGGCGAGACGGTGCAGGTCAAGATCCCGCGCGACTGCATTGCGTTCCAGACGGGCGAGGCGCTGGAGCGGATCACGGGGGGCAAGTTCAGGGCGGTGCCGCACTTTGTGCGCGGGGCGCGGCTCCCGGGGAGCAAGGTGGCACGGAACACGCTGGCCGTGTTTACGCAGCCGAATCTGAGCGAGGAGGTGGATCGGGAGCAGCATATCACGTTTGGCGAGTTTGCAAGGGGCATTGTTGCGAAGAATACTGTGTCATAGGCCGGCTTCGATACGGTGGTGGAAATGTAATGCTTGGTTCGTATGTATGCTGATGAAGCGTGAGGCTGGTTTCATGCCTGGTCTCCTCCGGATGCCCGGGCCAGAACTCGGTCTGTGGATACACGGGTGTTTCGACGGGCACGACGGGATCTTCCAGACTCCAGATGTCATTGGGTTCTCACCATAGTAGTGCACACCACTCGTACACCACTCGTACACTACTCGTACACTACTCATGATGCTGGTTATTTTTAGGAAAGCCGGTCACCGCCACGAGGGGTTGATAGGCAAAGGCGGCGGGCGTGAGCAGGTTGCGACGCGTCGTTCGGGATACTGCATTGGGGGTTTGATTGGCGACGGGAGGCTGTAGCTTTGTCATAGTACAGGTCATTGCAGGGATCAAGGGCAAGGGCCGCGGTACTGGCGGTATCGGGTCGATCTCAGTTCCTGTCGGAGCTTGCGTTGGCATGTGAGTGGGAGGAAAGAGGAAGGGATGTGAGCGAATCGTCGGATTGCATGTTGTCAGTGCGTGGTGCGGCGTCAAGTGAGGCACAGCAAATATACCTAGCACACTACTTCGTAAGGTGAGGATTGACCGGGTAAAACATGAAGCGATCTGTGATAAACCGACGATGGTACACCGCATTACGTCGTTATCATGCCAGCACGCCAAGAAGGCCGACAATGCTGCGTGGCATTGTTCTCCCACTCCATATGTTTTTCGTATCTATTCTCATGCTGACCTTTGCAGCATGCGTAGCTACTGCTGTACTAGCACGTGTGTACTCGGTACGTACCGCAGGATAACGGACAGTTGTTCATGTGGGAAGACAGAACGGGAATGACTGATGACTGACTGTCTGTTCGATATGCATGACATCTGCCGCGTCAGATCTGCGATTTGTTGAGATGCCAGGGCCACGAATCCGGGCTGCTGTGGTGCTGTGGTGCTGTGTTACTGTGGTGCTGTGGTACTGTGGTACTGTGGTACTGTGGTACTGTGGTACTGTGGTACTGTGGTACTGTGGTACTGTGGTACTGTGGTACTGTGGTACTGTGGTACTGTGGTGCTACGGTTACTATGGTACGAGCAAGACGGTGGCGAAGGCTGGGAGAGGCTGGAATGGCCCTAGATAAGACGATGCTCGAGGCAAGAACAAGAGTCTGTCTCTTATTCCGCGGAGGCTTATTGTGATTTTATCGTTGGGGACGATTGCCATCAGCTACACAGTATTAACCTAGTAGCCATCCAGCGGAGGTGGCAGGTGGTTACTCGGTTCCCCTTCAACGCACCGCTGGTGTTTCGCGTCGACACGAGTCCGTCCACGCAGGGCTGAATGCCCGAGCACAGGACCTTGTTCGTAGCGTCGCATCAGACAAGGCACGGTTGCTGCTCTTGGGGAGCACATGCTGGCATCCCGCGCCGTCAACCGTCAACGGGAGGTGTGGCTACAGCGTGCGCGGGATGAGACCCTGTCCAAGGCGCTGAAGGGCAAACATTGGCGCAGGGACCCCTGAGTCCGCCGCGATATGGCACTGCACTTAGGTACACTAGGAGGGGCGGCTCTGCAAGACTCTTCTGTTCCTTGTTCTGCCCTTGTCCTGCCCTTGTGCCCTTGTTCTGCCATCGCCAACGCCTTCATCCCAGACTGCCAGAGCATCACCATACCCACATTTGCGCTGGGACCGTGATCCACCCGGCCCAACTTTCCGAGACCACGAGAGTTGCTGGGAACAGAGGTGCGAGAGACTACACGGAATATGTGCTGTGCGCCAGAGGGTGCGAACAGACCAAACCATGAGCATTGGGCAAGCATGCGTTGGAAATGCCAGAGCAGAGACGCGAGGAATGTTCGGGGTTTTTCTCGGAGGACGAAAGCGTTACGAGGTATCTGAGGTCATGACGTTCCGTTCCCTTTATAAGCGCTTCTGGGTCTTAGACTGACGACTCGTGTGGATATCGGAAGACTGGACTGGAGAGGATAACAAGAAAAACCCCGAAGGGTATAAAAAAAAATCAAAAAAAAACTCCCGACCTGCCAACCGGTCACGATTGCGAGCAGTCATCAACGTCACTCCTCCCCTCCCTCCTTCCTCCCTCCGCGAACAAATAATGGACGTCTTTTGTGGATCTGACGATCCGACCTGGACCTAGAACCTTCATTCTCCCTCCACACCCCGTCTGCCCGTCAACCACAAATGATAACTGGGTCCGCTCCTCTCTCCCTCACCTGGTCGGCATACCGATCTGCTCACTGTCAACCTCGCCTGTTCTCTCAGGTGTCTCGAAAACACGAACATCACACTGCATCGTGATTTTCGTCCTTGTCCTACGGCCCACTGACGTCTTTGTGTTTTATATCCACCATTGGCCACCCCACAAAGGAGCATCGATCATTACAAGACTCAACCGGAATTCACTATTCAAGCACTGTCGTCACCACGAGGTATAGGCAAATCCGACACTGCTTCACATTTCATATTCGACAGGAAGGCTCAACCATATCCACTCCCAAACAAGACGTAGGATTGCACCCAGTCTCGATATTACGTTGAATCCAACAAGAAACACACACACACACACACACACACACACACACACACACACACACACACACGCCAAAAAAAGACAACAAAAAAAAAACCACTTCCAGGCCCTAGGCACGCCACCCAAAGCTCCTGAATCCACCTGCTGGTCGACCTCCCCAAGGGGGCGGCCCATTGTCACACTTCAGCATGTCCTCCAACTCCACCTCGTTGCCCTCGCCCACGAGTTCCCCAGAAGATGGAGATTCGCCGGCGATTGGCGGCTCTCAAGGCAATCCAGGTTTCCTGGAAAACCGAAGCTCTCCAAAGAAGGGGACCTTGCGGGGGGAGTCCAGCCGGCCTGTTCCACCGATAGTCACCGTCAGCACACCAAAAGAGACCAAGGACAAGAAGAAGAAGGTTGGTTTCGCTGGTGACCCATCACCACCAAGGGAAGACGACTATTTCTCCCACCTTCCCCTCGGCGCCGACTCCGGCAACAACACTCCTGGGGCTGGCGACGGTGGTCCAGCCTCACGTCGAGACTCCTTCGATAGAGTCGAGTTGACCGAGGCCCTGGAAAAAATCCTCAAGCCAGAAGATCACTCCGGTCCGCAAGCTGTCGCTGCCAATCTTACCCTGCCTCGTCCGGCCTTGAGGAAGACTAGCTACCCCGAGAGTCCAGCTGAGCCCGTGATAGGATTGTCTCATCCATCGGAGGTCGAAGCAAGGAACCGAGCTGGTCGACTGGCCGAAAGCGTCTCTGGTCTGGCGTCTAGGACCTCGGTGGATATTGACGACGATTCACATTTCGGCCTGTTGGACGGCACCGAGGCTTTGGTTCATGCACAACCGAGTGACAATACCGCAGCCGCAACGGGTGTATCACCGCCCGAGGGCCAAGTGGACGCGGAAGGTCTGACCTACCGCAGGAAGGCCGAGACGTATGCGGACAAGCTTGTGCGGAAACACACGCAGCGTCGTGCGAAGGAGCAGGGCATGATGTCGGGTGTGCAAACCCCTGACACGGGACCACGTTCCGGCACAGCGACGCCATTAGCGTACGATTTAGAATACGTCCCACCGGCGCCGCCCAGGTATCATGGTGGTATTCTGAGCTCACTGCTGAAGCTGTACTCGGAGGACAAGCAAGGCAGCGGCACTACGACACCAGACTTCAGGACGCCCAATCGTACACCAAGGAGCTCTCCGCCGGGTACGACTCCCGGGACGCCGCGTGTGGCTGACCCTTTTTCACAACCCCCTTCACGACCTCGGAGTGGACTGTTTGGTCTTGGTTCCCGCCACTCTGCATCCACGCTCGCTGAACTTATTGGTTCATCGTCTACACTTGCAGCACCGGCAGCCTCGACCAGTACCGGGAAGGACTGGTCTGATCATGTCTCCGTTAATTTGAGAAAGGAACGCGAGAAAAGGAAAGCGCAATCGCGGAAAGGCGCAAAGGCTCAGTCCAAGGCTCAGCAGATCCTCGTCACCAAGCAGTAAGTCACCAGTAGCCAGATGATCCAGACCATTACTGACACATATTTCTAGTATCGCCGAGATCATCAGCCGTCATAGATACCTCGTGAAGCTTTGTAAAGCACTGATGGAATATGGCGCTCCCACTCATCGTCTCGAGGCCTACATGGCAATGTCAGCTCGCGTCTTGGCAATCCAGGGTCAGTTCCTATATTTACCGGGGACCATGATCATTTCCTTCGACGACGAATCAACACACACAACCGAAGTCAAGATCGTCCGGACGCCTCAGGGTGTCGACCTCGGGAAGCTTCGCGACGTCCACGAGATCTACAAACTCGTGGTGCACGACCTCATCTCTGTCGAGGATGCCATGTCCCGTCTCGACGCCGTCATCACGAAGAAGCCCAAATTCAATAAGACGGTCCGGGTCCTTGTATATGGCTTCGCAGCGGTTACTGTCGCTCCGTTCGCCTTCGAAGGCCGGTGGATCGATCTCCCTGTCGCCTTCGTGATGGGCTGTATCCTCGGGCTCATGCAGCTGATCGCAGCTCCGTCCAGCGAGTTGTACGCCAACGTCTTCGAGATCTCCGCCGCCCTTCTCATGGCCTTCCTTGGCCGGATGTTCGGCTCAATCCAATACAAGGGTGAACACTTGTTCTGCTTCTCTGCGCTGGCGCAGTCCTCCATTGCGCTTATCCTGCCTGGGTACATGGTCCTGTGCGGCAGTCTCGAGCTGCAGAGCCACAACATGATCGCCGGATCAGTACGTATGGTGTACGCGATGATCTATACCCTCTTTCTTGGCTATGGCGTCACGATCGGAGCGACGTTGTACGGTCTGATGGATAAGAATGCCGTCAGCGACACGACGTGCAGCAATCCGTTGAACAGCCTTTGGAACTTATTCTTTGTACCGCTGTTCACGATCTGCCTGTGTATCATCAATCAGGCAAAATGGAAGCAGATTCCAGTCCAGCTGGGCATATCTTTCGCAGGATATGTCGTGAACAGTTACACGAACAAGGCCACCGACTCATCGACCGTCTCCAACACGCTGGGCGCCCTGACGATCGGTGTGCTCGCCAACTTCTACTCCCGCATAAGCCGGCACGTCGAGAACTTCTGGCTGGATCTTTGGGAGTTCCACTTAGAGCCTCGCGTCAAGGGCACGCGGAGGAAAGCCCACCTCGACCCGGAATTGGCCCTCAAGAAAGACCCCGACGGCGCCGACGCCGAGGCCGACCCGGTCTCCCGGCGCGTGGGCTACGGCCTGGCAGCCGCGGCGATGCTGCCCGCGATCTTCGTGCAAGTTCCCAGTGGTCTGGCCAGCGGCGGATCACTTGTTGCCGGCGTGGTGAGCGCGAACGCCATCACTGGCAATTCGACGGCTGCGGCCACTTCGAGTAGTCTTAATTCGAGCGCGTTCAGCGTCCTGGGCAGTGTGATTCAGGTCGCGATCAGCATCTCCGTGGGGCTGTCGCTGGCGGCGTTGATCGTGTATCCGTTCGGCAAGAGGAGGAGCGGTTTGTTCAGCTTTTAGGGTGAGGTTGGATGTTAGAGGCAGGCGCGAGGAAAACATTGCTTGTTTGCGTGTATGGTGTTGGCGGCGGCTTTTTATGATACCCCAATAGAGCTTAGAGATATAGACATTATCCATCCTCGAACGACTTGTCGGTCGTCCGTTTCGACACTTTGCCGCTGTACGATTCTGCCTTGTAGGGCTTGGGCGATGAGATGTCGATGCTACTAGGCCCACGGTCACAGGAAGGGTGTGCGTGCGTGAATGCGTGAAGATGGCGATGAGGATGTCAACGCCGAAGACTCGACTCACTATAACCAGCGATGCCGGCAAGCGAGGGGCCGAAAGGAGACCCGGTTGCGGGTGAAGGAGCGCCACAACCAATCCGCCACGTCACGCGTTCTCTCAGGGCGCCTAGATCCCAAAGCACCCTTCTTAGGCCGTTCACCAGGTCCCTACGTTGTGGACGGGGGGGTGTTGCCGCCGTGTATCAGGCGAGGTAGGTAGGTTGGGCGGATTGGCAAAGTCCACACCAGCTTGCAATTACTTGTAGAATAGGGACAAAGTCAGGGTTGGTGACGCCCGCTATATGAGGAAGGCGTATGTATGCACAACATTGTAGTTGTTATCGAAGTCACCCTCCCCCTCCCTTATATATATATATATATATATATATATATATATTCTTCCTCACGATCTTTGCGCGACCCGAGTGCCTTTTCCGGTACCTACCTACCTTAGGTGCTTTTCACGGCATACTGCACCCTCCTGCCTGGCCTTGAACTTGGCGTGACGAGTGGTTTCTTCCCTTCTCTACACAACAACGTCGTGCAGCATGTGGCCAACCTCACTTGGCTCCGGGGAGAACCGAAGGGGGGGGGGTGCGAGGGGAAAATAGAAGAAAAGAAACCACCCAAAAAAAGTCCGGCCATGCCCACAAGAGACAGCCAGCCGGTCGGGTCCGGTGGTGGCCCGACCCTTTTGGGAGCTTCCGAAGGGGGTAATTCAAAAGAAAAGAAGAAAAAAGAAAGGCAAGGGCGACAACAAATTCTAACAGAGCAAGCAGTCTTTTTCAGGTTGGTCGTCACCCAGCCAGCCAGCCAGCCAGCCAGCCAGCCAGCCCCGAATTGCAGTGGGCATACCCTGCCCCCCGCGTAACGCCGTAGAAAGGAGTGAGAATCGGGCCCGGGGGGGGGGGGGATCAGCAGTCAAGAGATTAGATAGACACCTACTACGCT
>MUZH01004201.1:0-57252 GCA_003012965.1 Juglanconis oblonga | reverse complement strand
GGGTCTGCCAGCAGATAAGGTTGCGGGCGCTAACCAATGTCGGCAAACGTCCGAAGGGACAGATTACTAATCCCGCGGTGCCCAGAACGACTTCGAGAACGACTTCATATTTTGCGTGGCAGGTTTTTCCTTGCGCAGCCCTTCCAGAAACGAAGCTTTGCGTCCGTATCGCACCATGAGCACCATGAACACCATACTGGAGACCAAGGCCTGCGAGTCGTGTGCAAAGTCGAAGCGGAAGTGCGGAAAGGAGCGGCCAAAGTGCCACCGCTGCTCCTCCCGGGATCTGGAGTGCGAATATCCGCCGGCACGACCTAGCTCCTTTGTGCTTCTGCAGGATGAACCAGAAACACCGCAGTCATGCCAGAGTTCAGTATCGTCCGGTACCGCGACCGACTTCTGGAACCCGAGCATCCTCCTCGGTCCCCTCACGGACTTCGACATGTCCATGCCCTTGGGCGACATCGACCTGCAGCTGAGCAGACCACCATCAACACCCGAAAAGCATCTTAGTTGCGACTGGTTCATGTCACCCGAGAGCTGGAATCCTCCGGAACATATACGCTACCGACCAGAGCTCCAGCCCCCACCGCAACCCACCCCTCCCTACGGCAATGCAGTCCTCAAGCGCTTCCTCAGGAGGATCCAGCAGCGTCTGGGAGGCTGGATATCCACCGGCGGCACAACCTTTATCCATAAGCGACTATACACCTTCCGCGTTCCAAGATGCATATTGGATGCCCAAACTGCGCTCGCACTGTATTTGTCCAAGACGGACGAGAACGAGGACATGGTGTTCCGCGCGCTGGAGATCCGGGCCAAGCAGCTGCTTGCGGACCAAGAAAAGCATAAGATGTCAAGCAGCCACGATGCCTTTGGCCATCTGGCAAGAGTGCAGGCGCTCTTGACCTATCAAGTCATCGGTCTGCTCGACGGCGATATTCACCTTCGGACAATGGCAGAAGAGCGCGTGGGGACTTTGATGGCGTGGCTGGACCTGATGGCCGAGAGCGTCCGGGTTGCTTCGACCTTTCTTCCCGCCCATGGCGGTGGTGATCTTACCCTGGTAGCCAAAGGACTGGGTCTCGGCATCAAAGACATCCTGACGGACGGCCAGACCCCGACGACTTCCATCACGCGGGAGGAGATCGTTTGGCATGCATGGATCTTCACAGAGTCCCTTCGACGCACTTGGACCACGGTGCAAGGCCTACACGCCACGTATCATGCTCTCCAGAAGGGCTGGGCATTGTTCCCCGGAAGTACCAAGGTCACGGCCAGGCAGGGGATGTGGGATGCGCCCTCGAGCCACGCCTGGGCCAAGGTCGCGAGAGAGACGAATGTCTGGTTTATAGACACCACGGATACAGAAAGGCTGTTTACGCAGGCTACTCCAGACGAGATCGATGACTTTATGAAGTCTTGCATGGAGATCACATATGGATTGGAGCGGATGGAGAGATGGGGAGTTTCGACCGTATCATGACCGCATGTGCATTCCACAGCACTGATAGATTCCAAGGAATCCAACCATCTCTTTCTTGCCCTATTTCGATATCCTTCAAAAATCACCAGCTCCGATCCTGAACCTTGCCAGCTAATGCAACATGTTCTTCATAGTCCCTGCAACTTTCCAACCCCCTGATTCCAGGTATCCCAACACTGCCGAAACATTCCTGCTTCCTCTCGACCACGGTCCTGTCTATTTCGTCTCAAAAACGGTAGCTCGAGTGCTATCCCGGCCGTGCGGTTACTGGCTAGGCTGGAAATCTCTAATTTGAATGAAGGCAGTTTTAGATATGTTCTCTGGCACCCAGTCTCCGACATCCAAACCTGTGGCAGACGGCTAGATATACTTGTAGGTGTGCGCATTGCAACTTCCCGTCCACACTGGCCACAGATAATGTATTCCCCTCTTTAACCAAGCTCCCTTGTCTGCTATGAAAATTGTATCAAACCTTTCTTGTAGGTGCCCCCACACCTCTATTATTGGGCGGGCCATATGAATTAACACCACATTGCAATAGCTTTCCATCTACTTAGTCGTTTCTTTATAACATCGAATGCCCCCAGAAGGTGATGTTTCTACTTTACCCATAACTGGACAGGACCCAAAACTGCATATCCTGATTAACATGCATTTCACTCATTTGCTTGATTCTGCAGCAAAAAGGGCAACGAAACATACTGGAAAATGCCTTCAAGCCATGATAACTAGACAGACTATATGAAAACATGCTCCGAACATAACAACTTTATACATTTGCTTCTTCCCGTTGAAACTTTGCCGAGAAACCTGGAATCCTGCCGATGACATTTTCCCAATGAGAGCTTCCCGATGAGGTTTGTCCCATGAAGCTTTTCCAGAGATGCCTCCCCACCGGTATGAGTGAGCTGCTCAACGACTCTCTGCATGGTCATGTATACCTTGCATACATGTCTGCTTCTTCCACCCTGAAAACATGGAATTCTAGTGGAAGTGGTTTCTCTGGTATTTGAAAGCTGGCAGGACACATGAATCTATATCTCGGTCAACATAGCTTCCCTCATTGGGTTCCTTTCTGGAGATCACAAAAACAATGGTTCCGGAAGGTGCCTTCTCACTGATTACCACAACGGCATGAACTTGCCACGACAGCTTCGTTCACCGGCGTCTTCCCAGATAAAAACAACGAAGCCATGAACTGGGAGGTCCTATGATCCCACATCCTGCCACAACAGCCTCACTGGCGGGCTTCCTTCTTTTCTTCAGACCAACCAACTGCAACTGATCCTTCTGACATACCTTTGCCTACTAAACAGTACCAAAAACTCCTTCTCATCCTCAAAGGGTACATCTTCCCTTTCCATGATACCTACACTTCCCTTATTGGCTTGAGAAAGGACGTCCAACGATCTACTTGGCAGCTAACACCTCTTTGAACCTTCGCAGAACCACACCTCACCTTTGCCTGACACTTCATCATGCCTCCGAAGAAAGAGAACCAAGAGCCTGAGGCTCCAAAGGCCCAAGAGGCCTCCGTTCCCAAGGCCAATTTCGGTGGATGCGATCTCGGGTACGTCGCTTCATTTTCCGTCTGGGACACCGACTGCTGACTTGAAGGCCCTGCGACAGCCTCTTCAAGTCCGGCGAACACGCCGACATCCAAATTGTCTGCGGTGATCGATCCTTTGACTGTCACCGTGCCATCCTCGTTGCCAGATCGACTTGGTTCAAGGACAAGATTGCGGAGATGAACAAGGTACGATCAAATAAATTCTCTACCAGGTAAATCACCGTGAGCAGCTCCTAACCTACCTCTGCGTTCGAAGATTCCGCCACCTCGAGATGGCAGTATCCCCTCCATCGTCATCACTGCGCCTGAGCCCCACGATGTCGAAGTGGTTCTCATCTTCATCTATGCCGGAGGTACGTATCCTGCCATCTTCCTGACTCGCTTTTCCACCCTTACGCTCCCCCTCCCCCAGCACAAAAAAGCAACCAAGAGGGAAAAAAGAAGAAACCAAAAAAAGAAAATTCCCTGACGTACTCACCTTCGCCCTCCAGAAATCGACCCCCGCACCGGCCCTACCGAGTGCACCATCCTCGCGCACATCCGCCTCTTCAACCTCGGCCACGACTTCGGCGTCGCCGGCCTCCCGGACTTCGCCTCCGACGAGCTGGGCAAGCACCTCGGCTCCGTGCTCCAGATGCTCTGCGACCAGCGGCTGTCGCACCAGATCCTGCCCAGCGGCCGCACCGAGCTCCAGGACCGGCTGCGGGCCAACCACTTCCTCAACCGCTTCCTGGGGGGCGTCGAGGCGGCGGACGCAGTGCGCGCCCAGGGCCGCGACGAGCGCGAGCGCGTCCGTCCCTTCCAGATGCTCGTCGACTTCTTCATCGCCGCCAAGGACGTGCTGCTGCGCGAGCCCGAGCTCGAGCTGTTCCTGGACGGCGACGTGGTGCCCGGCTTCGCCGCGGCGGTGCTGCTGACGGAGCGCAGGGGCGGGAGTAAGAGTAAGTGGATGCGCGGCCTGGTGGCCAAGCCGCCCGCGCGGGTGGCGGGGAAGAAGGGGCTGTGCTGTGGTTGCGGCAATGGGCTGAGGAATCTCAAGGAGACGGGCGGCGAGGCGTTGGTGAATCCCAGGAGCAGAGAGGTCACGTACACGCAGGTGTGCTGCGCGCGGTGCGCGGGGAAGGAGGGGAATACTGGGAAGGATGGCCTGGTCAAGTGGGAGGTCTTTGAGGCCAAAAAGAACTGAAGGGAATCGGCGTGCTTGGTGCCAGGCGTCTTGGAACTCGAGCGGATCGATTTCGGTGGCGCCGTTTTTGAAATCTTTGGAGGAGTTTCGGCGAGTGGGATGTCCATGGTCAAGATAGATACTTTGCTTCATTGGGAGAGATAAACAATCCAGTGAACTCCATACATGATATCCCATAATGTGAGATGAAGCAGGCTTGCTTCCTGACGGAGGCATGCTGATTGGTCGAGTGTGTGATCATCTGTGGTGTCAGGCGAGTCGTTGATGAACATCTCCACCCACCACAAACCTTTCCGCACTCCCCTTCTCCATCCTAACCAAGATACACATCCCCTGACTGGCTGGATGGGGATCAACAATATAGACCTGATGATACCATACTTATATCTCCCGTTTTCGTCGAGCGATCTTAAATACATCAGATCTGTTCAGCGTTCCCATTTTTGCTATGCAACTGATCATACCGCTCTCCCACAACCAAACTCTCCGCCTGTTCTTGCAGGTGCTTTTCCCTGTCAACTTTATAATAAGTACAGTCCTCCTCACTATCCGGTTTCATTCCCAGTCTCCTCTGTTGACACCCACGGCCATGCGAGTCTGGCGTGGAGGTCGCCCAGTCAGCCTTCCTTCCCCAGCTTCACAAGCAGGGTCGGCATTTGACTGGTACGTCGCCAGAGGTATCTGCTCGCCTTGATCCTGGGGAATCTTGGTGCATTCCGGCTTCCCTGAGAAATCAAGCATTTGCAGCACAATCGTGAGGCCTGGCACATGAATTCTGTCCCTAACCTACATGTACCTATCCAGTGGCCTGATTCTAGTTATCTGTGGCAGGGTGGTCGTTGTCTAGCCAGAGGGTGTGCATGTGGCTATAGGGAGGGAAGAATAGCTTCAGAATGCGAATGTCACTCAGAATCTGCACGGGAACTATTTTTTTGAAGAATTGACTGGGGTGAGCTCCGCTAATGGGTATACATCCAAGAGTTTCCTCGTGTTTGTGCGGTGGAAATCAGGGGATTCGTGCACCTTGAAGCCTTGAAGTTGTGCCCGGAGAAAGAAGACAACATTGGCATCTTCATACAGGGTGCGGAAGACGAGGAAGAGATCCGTAAGCGGTGTCCAGCATCGGCATATAAATAGAAGAGTTAGCCGAGTATTTCACACAGCAAAAGCAGCGGTTGGACGGACTGGGGTATCGATCCAAGCACGAGTTGAACTGGCACCCATGATGGATCCGCAAGCGACAACTCCCCGTCTCGACAATCTCATCGGGCCACCAGGCCACCGGGCGGATAACGCTTGGAACATTGGAAGGATGTCGATCGGTAGCCGGAGTGCTGTCGGTCCCACTCAATTTCCTTGCAGTGCGCGATAAGCTCGGGATACTACGTGATCTTGAATCTCAGCTCTTATGGAAAGGACGAGAAGTCAGCTCTCAAGGTCCAGAGGACGGGCTGTCTGCTGCAGCGTCTGTGCTGCGGTCGTGGCTGTCATTATTAGCTCTGCGTTTGCCGAGGCGCTGGCCGAAGCTGGAGCGATACCGCGTGCTTGGACGGCAGCATCCTGCGCGACCTAATGGAGGACAGATGAAGAGTTTTCTACCCAGCCGTATGTGGCAGTCCTTCAATTCAGGAAACAGGGCCAGCAGCTCGAGATCGCAAACCAGACATAGCTCCAACGCTTCGGGACATGTGTGAGGCGCCAGATGGTCAGTGGCGGAGTGCCACTCTCCGAGCATGATCTTTGCCAGGGATTGGCGATCTTCGAGATTCAGTGCGGTTCGCAGCATGCGCTCGTCGGATCCGTAACAGAAGCCGCACGCATCATCGAACCAGTCGTCAGATTTCTGACTATCACGGTAATCAGCCACTTCCAGGCCGGTGACCCGAAGCTTGGTTCAGGACGACCTTCAGGTAAAGAGAGACAGGGGCGATGGGTTTTGGAGACCAAGGGGTTCAAAGGAGCGTATTGTCGAGTTAAAGTATGACGAATCGGTTGGAGGATTGCAACAGGGCTGACGCTTCAGTGTATATAGTTCGGAAGTACAGCAGCAGGCCGTGAAAACCGAGGTAGTCCTCGTTGTTCTATCCTTGGAGTCTAAGCACAAACGATATGTCGTCTGCATCTCGGGAAACCAGGTTCGTGAAGCGGCAGATGAAGCACTGAAGGGAATCCATCAAAGGTGTAAGTGGAGGAGAGAGAAGTAAAGCAGGCTGTTAAGCAACCGACACCTGCAGCGAAGTTGATGGAGCCGGGCTTAGGGTTATGGTGACATCGCAGTCTCTAGGGAGCTTACGGGGGGAAGGGAAAGGGGGTGGAGAGGGCTGCTGACCGTTCCGAAGGTAAACACCTAGCTACAATCGTCGACTACCAAGAAAAAGGACAGGTTTTCGAAAACATGGGTGAATCAACATTGTCTTCGTCGCTGCTACATAATTGCCCTCAGGGACTGTCTAAGACCACCAAGCTGCACAGGACGGTCCCCGAGATCAACTGGTAACCCTACAGCTGCTTCATAGGCACTTATATTGCAGGGCGGTCGTCCGTACCTACGCCCAGAGCAGACCCCCTCCGTTGCCCTACACAAACGGATGAACGCAGATGAGAATATCACGAAGCGGACGATCTTCTCGTCCAAAAGGAGGCCCAAACCAGCAAAATCACATTTCCCGCACACCATCCAGTCCAGATCGGTTACGTCTTGCGACATATCTATAGTGAAGGTGAGATTATCCTAAGCATACGACGTTGTAAGCTAAAGGCGAACCAGGGATCCAGATGTCGCTGCTTCCATCGTGAAGGAGGAGAACGTTGCCGTTCTCTGCGTTCAGCTGATGCTCACTGCCAACTATTTCGGACTCGATAGCCTCTGCGCCGACATCATCCGTGCGCTCGTCAGACACCTCGACGGCCAGGCCCCGCTCTGCGCTAACAACACCAACGGAACGAACATAAACGTGGAGGCGCTGCGGCTGACCGACCTCTCCAACGGCATTCGAGCAGCTTATGATCACGCCGATATGGACTGTCTCAGGACGATCCGGGCCTGCTTTGTCGACTTCGTCTGGGCGACCCGCCACCAGATTCTCGACAACCCTGGGATCCTTTCTCTCCTCGACGATTGCCGACCCTTCAACCACGATCTAATCCGGACGTTAGCCTCAGGAAGGTCCTTGCTGCAGAGCCCATGGGTGCCGCCAATGTTCGACATAGAAGACATCGTCCACCAGATGAGTGGGCCCACCGACTGGAGGTCTGGTACAAGTGTTTCGGGTTGATGGCTTCCGTTGGGAAACGGCACAGAGAGGAGACGTTATCTGGTGTGAGGCTTGCGCCATGTGCATGATTGAGCACAACTCTTTTCCCTGGCGATAGAGTGGAATCTTCTGTGAGACGGCTCCGGGTGGGATTACTGCGTGTAGGAAATACGCCTTCCAAACCCCGCTGTGGGACACGAGAATCCCTCTGCGCAGATAATGTTTCATTCTGGAGCAATAGTGGAGACTACTCAAAGCTTTAGCACAAAGTTGAAAAAGTCCAATTGGGCGTGAATACGGAAGTAATGACTAGATGGTATCGTGCATGCCAATGTATCATCCCTCACACTACTCACCCTTCGCTACTCGGGACCAACGCAGAGCCGGCCTGGGCAGTAGACACAGCCCCAATGTCCTAAGAGCATGTCTACGTCCAGGTGCTGGGCCCGAACGTCTCCCCATCCGCCACCACCAGCGGGATCGCCTCCCCATTCGTATCCAGATTGTTGAAAGCATTCGTGATGTTCGGGTTCCCATCCGCCGGCGGGTTCATAAACCACTGCGGCGGGTTCACCCTGCCCGGCAGCACCAGCGCGAAGAAGATGACCAGCGTCGCGATGTACAGCCCCGTATCCAGCCCCGCGGACGTGACGTAGTTGTACTTTGCCCACCAGCCGCGGAACCTCCGCTTGAGGAACCCGTTGAAGAACATGCCCACCGCGCCCCAGCACAGGTAGATGTACACGGTGGCGGGCGGGATCTGCCCGGACCCGCCGAAGATGAGCGGCCAGTGCAGGTAGCGGAGCGAGGAGCGCGGGAAGCGCCGCGCCGCGAACCAGGTGATGACGGGCAGGGCGGCGCCGAGGAGCCAGTACCACTGCAGGGAGGAGTAGATGCCGCCGGCGCCGAAGACGCGCCCGGGGCCGATCACGCCCCACACGACGGAGGCGGTGTAGAAGACCGAGGCGCCGGGGCAGGTGTAGTGGTTCGGCTGGTCGGCCTCGCAGATGCCATCGATGGAGCCGAGGGCCCAGTTGAAGACGGCGACTTGGACGATGCAGGACCAGAGGCAGGCAGAGACTTGCGCGGTGAAGGTGATGCGTGGCTGGAAGGGGGGACTGGGGTCAGCTTGATGATGCCTTGTGTGTGTGGAGGAGAGGGTGGGGCCAAGACAGAGGCTTACAGGAACCTTGAGGTAGTGGCCAAACTTCATGTCTTGCAGGAAGTACAGGGCTTGCGCCATGGTGATGTACCCGTACGTCTTGAAGAGCATCATGGCGATGGGTCTGCCGGGAAGCATGTATCCAACGATGAACTCCGTCAACACATTTAGACCAAGCTGAGTGTTGGTGATGCCCTGCACCATCCCAATGGGGACAAGAAAGACGATGGAGAGGAGCATGGCGATGATCATGGCCCACCAGGTAAGGTGGGTATCCCAGACGAGGACTGTGACCAGGGACAGTGCGAATAAAACCAGGAAAAGTGAATAATACCACCAGTTTGGCGTGTCCGGGTACTTTCTCATCATCTTAAGGTGGATATCAGCATCCTGGTTCCGGGCGAGCTTTCCGCGCTCCAAGATCTCCGAGCCGTGGAAGATGATAGTGTGCACAATAACCGAGGACAAGGCCCCGAAGGATACGCCGTATGTGAGAGAGAAGAATGTTCCCAGGAATAGCGGCGAGTAGGCTTTGTATGCGGAGACATCTAGGGTCTTCTCTGGCGTCAGGATCTTCGTGACGTTGTATTCTGCGCCGGTGTTGTCGAAGGAGTGCGTCTGGTAATACTGTTAGACGAAGGTGAGACCGGAACCATAGGGGATGTGGCACTTACGCTTGCAATAGGCAAGTATTGCACCCACCACGTATTAGTGTAGAAGACTCCGAGGCCAGTGATCAGGAAGAAAATAACCACGCCGATGAGGGTGTTGACAATCGAAAACATGGGGAAGGGCAGAGGGCTGCCGACGAAGGCGGTCATGATGGTCCAGTCAAACGTGATGGGGAGCTACCACATTGTCAGCCATGTTGTACCGGTAGAGGTTCACGAGAGCCACTCACGAGTCCAAAGCCAGCATTGTTTCCGAAGATCTGGTTCACAACCATATTATTCGGAGCAATCCACGGGATCCAATCGAAGTAGGTAAGGCCTTGGGCAATCCACCCTGGGAACCAATACCAGCAGAAGCTCCCAATAAAGACGTAGAGGAAGTATCGGTATCTTCCAATACTCCATCCATTCGTCTCAGAGGGGTTCGCGGGCTTGTGGTCATGGAGCGTGTACATCAGAGTCGTGTTGGCCAAAGTCTGGGGCCAGATCATAGCGGCAGGCCAGATCAAGAACCGCCGGACGATCCCGGCCATTCCAAAGCCAACACACTGGGTGGTAAGCACGAGCAGCATCTGGAAGCCCCAGCCGAAGTTTTGCTCGTAGAAAACCTGCTGCGCGAGGAGGACGTCAGTCGCATAGGCAACTCCTCCTTGGATAGAGACGTTGGCCATCATGACGATCACAGCGTGCTCCTTGATGTTGAAGGGGCCCGGGTTGAGGTTCCATTTCAGCCCGAAGGTGTTGAACTCGTGGTTGGGTAAGACCTTGATGAACAGTCGCGTCAATATTCCATGCTCATTTTAGAGGGGCAGTTGCAGCATCTCACTCTGGCACAGAAGCACCCAACAGGATAGGCGAGGAGCTGGACGACATAGACATAGATGTTGATGGAAGGGTTCCGGAGGGAGAAAAGCAGATTCACGGCAGACACGACGGTCGTAGCGATCATTCCGATTACCCACGCCTTGATAATTACTCTTGTCAGTTTCGAAAATTTCACTTGCAAGAAATTAATACGAGTGGACAGCTTACTCGAATGGTGTTGGCCGGCATATCCTCATCGTAGTTGCGGACTGCAGCTCGCACTTCAAAATAGGGAGAGTCCTCTTCGAGCAGGGCATGTTCGAAGTTGGCCTTCTTCTCGACATCATCGGTCTCTGCAATTCTGTTGGCGGCATCCTACCAGATTGTTAGCTCAGTAGCACCGAGGACGCAGACAGTGAGGTGGATATACAATAGTATCGTAGTCCAAGTTGTAGTCCCATTGATGAGTCTTCTTGAACTTCTTCAGCTGATCGACGCTGGAGCTGATGGCAGCATCGTCCTGGGAGGGTTGATTGTTTTTAGGGATAACCTTCCCCTCGGCATCATACCAAGGTCCCGTGTCAGATCCGGCTTCCTCAATGACCGGGTGATCCGTTTGTCTCCGGACAAACGGCTTCCGGATGTTGAAGGGCATGGTGTGGGTTCGAATAAACTTCACCACCCTGACTAGGATATAAGGGACGGCCACATGAAGATGAATAAACGTGCGATGACCACGGTCTACTCGGCATAGAAGGTGTGTTATATTATATAGGTATGCAGCACATGTCTCCGTTGCCTCTCACCGAGAGTGGTGTGGAACCACTTTGGGATTCGCTCCCGGCAGGGATACCTGGCTGTCCATTCCCAGAAGCTTGATATTATTAAGGCGATCCTGATCGCCAATGGAAGCTTGGCAAAGCTTAATCACGTTGCTTCTTTCACTGCAACGTTTAATCAATAATGGCTATCTGGACTATCCCATTGGGCGCTGTTTCGGCGAAGACTTCAGCAAGGAAGGGATCGTGACGAATCAGTGATTGGAAAGATACGAACATGTCAGACTACCTCCGTTTCCACGTGGTTTTGCTAGTAGTATCTGTACTGGTAGATATTAGAGATACTAAGCGCTATATGAAAAAATGATGTGATTGCTGCTGTACTGGCTGTACCCCGTGTTAGAATGGGTGACGATAGCTATCATAGCCTAGCCCTGTAAGCTCAAGCGCCGACGCCACCGCGCTAGAAACCGGCCCGAAGGAATAGGCCACCAACTGAAAAGCATGAACGAGAGACGGAATGACGAATGGCGGGAGAAAACAGGCACCTAACTGTCTGACCATGCTACCACGCTGCGAGCCTGCATAAAATGAGCCAGACGACCTGCCAAGAAGAGGATGGCTTTTGCAGGTAGTCTGCCACAGAGTAGCACGTTGGCAAAGTCACCCCGTATTTTCCAGCGCCAGGCCCGGGGTCCCCGTTTGGCTAACACTTGGATGTTTCCATACTTACCACTGTGGTGGGTCGATTTCATCTTTGAGACACCTCAGCCCAGTTGTGCGACCCCTACTCTCTCACGAGATAGATTGAGAACGAAAGCAAGGGTCATTACGGGAGGCAAACTACCTACTAGGGCTTACTTGTTGTCTTATCTTGTCATGCATATGCAACATGTCACAGTGATTCAAGGCTCTCGAGGTGGACAGCAATGTGGCATTATATGCTTTATCCTCATTCAGCGCAAGACTTGCTTAAAGTATAAATCCCCAGTACTATCCGACACCTATTTAGTGAAGGCAGACGCCCCAGAATCTGCCCCCAAGGACTCTCCATAAAGCTGACCTGCATTATAGGTATTGGGGTTGTCATCTTTGAGGAAAAGAATTTTACAAAATGTTTTGGAACGCTTTATGTCATATGTGCATTAGGCAACTGTCTTTTTCCTCAGTCTTAAGCAAATATATAGTCTAATTACTAAATTAATACCGGTTTCTGCTATTAAAATCCCTATTATATAATTAGTAGAAAGATCTTAAGCAGTAGAGGATAGTTGCTAAAATTAGAAGGTTAGTAGGTTCGACTAAGTCGACGAGTTTTAAATATGAATTTCAGGGGACTAGAAACGATCGTTTAGGACATAGTAAGGTGTTTGCCATTCACTAAGCTAACACCGTTCCTCAAGCCTCCATCGGGGACGGAGTCTTGATTATATGGGCTCTCGCCCGTACTTCCGTTACTATACTAGGTAGGACATCTTCTAGCAGAAACTCGCCGTGTTTGCTTATGAAGAACCCTACAACCCGTCTCCATCGAGCGGGTCAGGTCGCGGTACGGCGACGCTGGTGTACTCGACGACGATTGCGCAGCTTAAGACCTCGTCCCCCCATTATGTTCATCGCTCGCTGGAAAATACTTAATACGACTTCCCACGCAGCGAGAACACACTTGCAGCGTGCAACACATACTCTTGTGTCCCTTCTGAAGGAGGACAGGCGCTGCTCAACACGCTCCCCGGATATAGGTCCACCGCCACCTACGACTTGACCATTGATACGGCCGCATACCAGGGCATTTAGGTCACATCGGACAAGACACTCGTTAGCACGACCGGCGTCAAACTGAACGGCAAAGTTATGGTTTTCAAGCGTGTCGAGGAAATCATCATCCAGAACATCAAGATCGAGAAACTCAACCCGGAGTATGTCTGGGGAGGCGATGCCCTATCCTTCCTTTACCGACACAAACCTCATTTGGAATGACCACGTTACAACCTAAAACTTCGGTGGACAGCACTACTCATTCGACATGCGATTAAAAAATGCTGTGACAATCTCAAACAGTTTCCTGAGCGGCAGTACGTCGTACTCAGCTAGTAAATCTTCCCCTGGTTGTGAATCTTGGCCCGGCTTTTCGCTCACCGATTACCTCAGTACACATATGGCCTAACGCCCTGTTCTCAGCTTGTGATGGACAGTTATACTGGGGCCTTGAGCTTGTCGCATCCGGAGACTTCGACCCCTTCTATCGGAACTGGGTGTACCACACATCCGGTCGCAGCACAGTGCTAAGCGGCAATACCATCTTTCACGCTGCCAACAACGTCTAGTCGTCTAACTCGGGCCATTTACTCGAGGGCACGAGAAACAGCATGGGGCTCTACTAGGGCAACTACCTCCTCAACACTCCTACCATAGTGTCGTCCAGATTCGTCGGTCAGCTCTACAACTCCGAATGAGGTGACATGACTCCAGTATAACACGTATCTACCTCCTATCTGGGTAGGCAGCGATAGTATTGCGAGCTTGTTATGGTCTGGGTTCATACGATAATTGCCTAGGTATTTTCTCTTTTCCGATCTTTCAAGTCAGCCTATTGTTGATGCCTCGCCCGGTACTGATAATGCTGGGAATATACTATAGATACTGGCGACTTGAGACTCGGGATATCACTTCGGTAGTGACTCAGCTGATCACCCTAAGACCATCTCGAAAGACCACTTGAATAGCCTCCCCCCGCTTTGTTCAGCGTAAACGTGAAACCTGTTCTAAGCTGACGTATCTAGAGGGCTAAGACATACGGCTACTGGCTGCGTTGACGAATGAGGTAGCCGAATATTATACTGGCCGTTTCTCAGTTCTGAGCTGTTTGATATATGTGAGCTATTATGTCATGACTAACATCTCCCATCCTGGGTATACCGAATCATCGCCAACCACAACACTCCTGGGAGCTATCAGCCAGCTATGGAGTGTGCAGGTGCACTTTTGAGCTTCACAGAGGACAATGAAGATCAGACTGAAGACTGCGTATTTTCAAGGGGACGATAAGACCAATCTAGCTATGTACGGTCTGCGGAAGTCTTGGGAATATGTACAGAAAGAAAGAAAGTTGAGTCTTTGGGGTTTTGGAACAAGAACACCGGGTAGACCGCGAGCAGGCAATTCACTGCCATTGATTCCCATCCATGATGCTGAGCCCTGATTCTCCTAGTAGGTAGATCCGATGGGACCGAATTTGATGTTGGAGTAAACAACAGTAGCGGATCTGCAACATGGTCAGCACGTATAGCAAGGAGAAATGGAGCGAGACGTACGCGGCTGAAGACTCAATGTCAGCGGGGACGCCGCTGGAGGTGGCACAGGTGCCACGGCCCTTGCCAGGCGAGGACGCATCAGCATCGGTCGGGTAGGTAGAGTCGAGCCAGAGCATGTTGGCGTAGTGCTGGGGCCCAACGTCAGTATATTCCGTCGCCAAAAAAAGTATTTCCGGGGCAATCTTACATCGTCCCACAACGACATGACGAGTACCATGGCCCCGGAACCGGCGCCCATCTGGGCGAGGCCGCCCTTCTGGCTGAAGACATCGGTGTCGTTGAACTCAACCTTCTGCGCCTTGCACATGGTATCCGTAATGGTGTTGTAGCTCTCCAGAGAAGGCCATGTCGAGTTGGGCTGCTGGATTTTGGTGCCGCCCTGGATATAGTACTGCTTGATCTCCGTGAGACTGCTGCCAGAGCCAACGAATTGCGTGACAATGGTGAACTTCTGGCTCGTGTCGACAGTCAGTCCGCTGCCATAGAAATCTTTGTTTCCCATCCGGTAAGGGTTCCAGTCGCAACCATCAGGGTCGCAATCGCCAGAATAGCGGCTGGAGGAGTAGGTGCCACCGCAGTCATCTCCGCTGCAGGAGTGCTGCCCCGTGGTCTGGCACGGGTGGGGCGTGAAGGCCATTCCCATCGAGTTGGCCTCCCAGATGTCCATTTCTGAGCAGCAGGAGCCGGTACCGCCGACGCCGGCGTTCTGGTCGTTGGAGGAGGGCTTCCAGCCTTCGACATTGCCCTGAATTAGATATCAGTATGGGACCTTGCAACAGGTTGATTATATGAAACGACATACCAAGCCGTTGATGAACTTGAGATCACGGGGGCACTGGCTGTCGCAGTATCCCGTACCGTACTTGGCGCCAGCCGTGTTTGTGGAGTACTTGGCCATGCCACCGTCGGCATCCATGGCGACAAAGTAGACCGCACCGTTCAGGCCGCACTGAAAGATGTAGCCAGTCAGCCAACACACTCATGAAAACTACCGCGCTTTATAGTGACAACGACTCACAGGGAGCTTGCTCAGATCGACATCGAAGGCAAATTCGTTGCCAATGAGGTTGAACTCATGGTACTTGGTGGCGGAGTCCATCAGGTAGAGACGACTGCCAATGTTCGTGCCATCACTCTTCGTGACAAACTGCAGAGAGAGGGAATCTCCGGTGGCCTGGATACCATAGGTGCTCTGGTAATCAGCTCCGTCTAGGACGCAATTGGCTGCGCAGCTCTTATTGTCCGGGCAGATGGTTGCGTTCCAAGTGTTACCGGTGTAGCCTGAGGTCAACCAGATCAGTTCACATCCCGAGTCAAATCTTCGTGACGGTCATCAGGAGCCCCTAGATCCCAGCTGGGCGAGCCAGAATCTTTTGGGCCAACGTACAGTTTGTGTAGCCGTTCTTGTCGTGCACCCATCGCCAGTTCGCATCTGTAAATTAGATGTCAGTATGTTGATCCGATATGTAGCTGTAGTGAATTGTGAGGACTTACCGATGACAACTTCACCACTGTTTGTCGTGCAGCTTGAGGGAGCTGTGCAAGACTGCCAGCTCATCTGAGGATGAGTCTCAGTCTTCTGGGTACCGACGCCTTGAGCGTTGGCTCCCGCGGCCAGCAGGCCACTTGCGACGATGGATTTGGTAAACATTTTGGCGATGACCAGCTAGTGTGTGTCGTTCTGGATGAGGTTGCTGAGGATGTCCGGGAGATCAGATGCCTCAAAGGAGATAGCAGGAACACGGGTCTTATATAGGACTGCCATCATGCCAAGGCTCCAGGTGACGCTTTGTAGTATCTCATGGTCGATCTGAGTTCCCAAAATGGAAATGCGGCAATATCGGAGTCAAGATAGATGAAAGCTCCCTCTCTTGATGGTAGTCAGAAGGGAATGATGGCCCGACATCCGCTTACTCGGAAATCCCTGAAGTGTGAGGGTCAAATGGGCCGGCCGAATTATCCTGGGCCTCCAAATGCTTGTCGTCGTAGGTGGCAAGACGTAGTAGAGAGGCTACGGGCACCTGCAGCTGATTGAACAAATGTGGCCAAGGGGGAGCCAAGAGACCAAGGGGGAGCGTCACTAGTAGGAACAACGAGACCCGGAACCGGAACCGTGGACTACCTCGAATTTGGGAAAGGTTTCAGGTCGACCGTTACATCTGTAACGACACATTACAGAAACAATATCAGGAACCAAACGAATCGAACAGCCGTACCTCATTCAATATGGTCAGGTCGGTCGCCATTGGGCGACGGTTGAGGCGGCTATTTGCGCATGCAAAGACATCAACCAGCATCGGAGAGCTGAAACTCTGATATCCTCTCCGGAATAGATTCGCCTAACTTCTCAGAAAGAACGACGAATGAGAAGGGTTGCCTCATGTTCCGTAATGAAAAGGCCGAGGGCCAAGAGCGAGACACCTGCACTTCTTCGTTGGAGACCATTTATGTCCAGTGTGTAGGTAAGCATGAAGTTGGAAAGCGAAACCATATAACATGTTGATCATTTTGACTTGAGAAGAGGAGACAGGACTAATGAGGCTTCCGCCACAAAGCTTTTCCCGATTATGGAGTGCTCAAAGCGAACCTTCATTCAATGGCCTGCGATTGTGCAAATTGACATACCTGAAGATCGACAAATCTGACGGCTAGTCCGGGCCGCTTTGCAGGCACTCATGCAGAGCAGCCCTGTGGACATGACCACACAAGCAAACCGGACGAACAGGCTCTCGAGCATACAGTTGAGGATGCATCAAGCAGAAATGCCCATGGCCAATGGGCCGATCAGGGAAAGAAGGCCGGGCCAGTAGTGTACAGCATAAAGGGCTTTGATGGACTAATCTCGGCGATCCTGAAGAAAGCCAACCATCTCACATGATTCCTGCAGGAGACTGAGTACAGCGCGAGGTTTTGCAGTGGTGCCGATCACTTGGCAAGGCAAAACCCCCGGAAAGTGGTTCACATAAGGAACAATACCATCCACGGCACGTCCAAATAAGGTTACGATTGACATGCAAATCTCCCGCCGAACCCTGATTGACGTCCCTTCTTGGTACCCCGGATTTTCGCTCGTCAGCACTTGGTCGGCACCTGGGGTAAATAGCACCGAAGAGGGCCTCACTTGGCATTCCGGGGTGCATGATCACATTATGGGGTTTTTTGACAGTTGACATGCCGCGGGACACTAAGCCACGGCACCTTGAGTACCGTTGTTCAGACACTTTCGCCGGCGCTTAGGAGAAAATCCTCACACCGTCGCGCTGTGACGCGGAGTGTCGTCGCGCCGATTTCCAAGAAGAGGCAAGATTATTCCGAGAAAATGACGACGAACCACGCCGTTCAGGGTTTGGCCTTGCATGTAAGTTTCCCGGCTAAAAGGTCGACAACCGCCCCTCGTTCGAATGGGCACTCGTCTACGACGGTTCCCACTTATCTGTTTGCAACCGCAAAGCTTATCTGCTCTCCGGCCTGGGTCCTGACGATGACGATGACTGGTTGACTAAGAAATGTCCGCTGCCAAGATCGATTTTGTATCACTTCTTCTAAAGAGCTCTAAGGATCCCCGCGACGCGACAAGAAACGGGACGCCCGAGGCAACATAACGATATGATGAATTTAACAAAAAGTAAAAATATAAACTCCTCAATGTCATTCCAAGATGCAAAGAGCTCCGGGTCCTGTTAGAGAGAGATCTTTGAGAACTGTCTCCCTACGTATTGGGGGACAAGTACCTACCCGCTTTATGTCAAAAGCAAAACGGTTGCGCAGCACACCGTCAAACCGTAGCAGGTGTTTATATTCAAGACTTTATTAAGTATTTCTGTTCCCACGAGGAGAGCGTGCATTCGAACTTGAGACAGGCTGTGATTTTTCGTGAGCCGCTTCACCCAAAAAACCACGAAGCGAAAGAGTAACTTCAAAAAAGAATTGTACGTAGGTACCGAGACAAATATACATGTTTGTCCTCGATTTACAAAATAAAATTCAGAAAAACCTGTACATACAACATGTATTATACCTTAACTCTCGCCACGGACAGGTTGGACACGGTCCAGTGAAACAATTGAACGAACAACTTCGCGCAACTAGCAACGAACTCAGGTGAATATGGGTCGCGCCCCGCTACGAAAGGACAAACTCATTTCTGCCCCCGTTACCGGATCAAAAAAATGGCTTTAGCCCGAGGTGATTGGCATTGCCGATTTCCTTTCGCGCCGGCGTCGTCGCAAGCCTTTTATGACAGGATCTAGGGGTTCAGCTTGTGCACTGCATAAGCGTACGCTTTTGCACAATAGTTATAAGCACTCGGTAGCTTAATTAGTTAGAGACCAATACCCTTGTTCTACGTAGCTAAGCAATTTAGCACTAGCTCCTATATCTTGTCCGGGATCTACTTTAGCAGATTGGAAGCACTCGAGATACGAAAGTCGTACGTTCCAATGCAATCTATAGGATTAACCGTCGTAAGATATAAGTGGCAGAGGGACTTAGAGGAGCATTCTAATTATTCAGTTTATACGGAAATCCGTATGAACTAGGGGGTGTGTGACAGGATAAAGGGATTCAGCTTATGCACCTCACAAGCGTACGCTTTTGCACAACACCTTCTCTCCCCCGGCCACCCCTTCTCGTCCACAGTGGCGTAAAGGTGTCCCTCCTGTCGAGCTGTCCTACGGAAAGAAAGGACACTGGCGTTGCTGCCCCTCCCCCCAAAAAAGAAAAATCGCAAAGTCCCGACTCATGGCTATTATTAAACATACGATGTGGTACAACATCATGACTGTATCCACACAAGCATCGACAAGGAATTGACACAGTTCATCCAATCTTTCTACCACACACCCACACAGATCCACACGTCCTGTCCGGCGCACAGCCTCATTTACGGCACCATATGTGCGGCATGACACGGAAATTGAAAACAAATCTTAATGCATATGTCAGTAATGGGGCAGGAAGGAGGAGCTCACGGTGTCATCCTTACGGGTCACACACCCTGGGACCTATAAGCTTACTAGAAACCGTCAACGGGTTTATCGGCAGTGCAACTCATGTGGAATCATGGGTCCAATAAACCATGCGCGATATGCTGTGATTGGAATTAGCGGTGCGAAGCGAGCCTCACAACAATGTAGTTTAAATTGTGGGACTTCCAGGGCGGGCACCGGACAAATGCAAATGCGCAACCTCAAGACAATACAGATGCAAGTCTAATCTATCCATAGATAATGTAATTGTCACGATTCTTTATAGAGAAAAAAAAGACCATTAAGTAATTGTCTTCAACATAAACTCACTACCATCTCAGAAGAAACAGTTGCACCTGGAAGCTGGATACCTTGTACAATGCAGACTCGATCCGTCCAAACCTCGTGGCACCATTTTTTGTACTGACTGCGCAGCTGGAAGCGCTGAAAGACCAGGATTTTGAATCGCGACAGTTGCACGTTCACCTTCGGCCCCTTCGGCAAGGCATGATATCCATCGTGAAGGGGCTGAAGCCTCACGCAATGGATAGCACGGCAATAGAATGCCGCTCAATCTTCAGAAACTAGAGGGGCCGGTGTGAGAGTTGAGGTCGTGAAGCGGTTGAGGATTTCGTATAAAACCTCAGACCTCGACCTCCTCAATACCATCTGTCCTTGCATCAGCATCAGCATCAGCACCAGCATCTTCGAGTCCATCACTTCAATACTTCGCTCTCTTCTTCCAGACAAAAGTCACTCTTCAGTTTTTGAGGCTCAATCTCTTCAACCACATCTTACAAACTTCAAAATGCAGTTCTCCCAGATCATCACCGTCCTTTCTTTCGTCGCCGGCTCTGCCCTGGCCAGCCCTACCTACAACAGCGAGCTCTCCAAGCGCACCTGCTGGGAGCTTACTGGTACGGCCCTCGAAATTTGCCAAGACGCCTGCAAGGCTGTCTGCGTACGTTTATCTGTTCTTTCGGGTGTAAATAAAACCTCATTTGCAAATATCTAACATTGTTCAAAATGTAGGACGTTTCTACGGTTGGCCTAGCCAAGACGGCATGCAGTGCTGCCTGCACTGCCAGCGAATTGAAGGTCCGAGATGTCCCTTCGGCCCAAATCGAGGCTCGTGATGATACCGCTATCGTGGCTCAGGTCACAAACATCGACGCGGTGACCTTCCCCAAGGTGGATGCCAGCATCGGCGAGGATGCTTGTAAGGTGGCCTGTGAGGTCACCTGCAACTCGACTGTCCTGGCTTTGATCCAGTCTGCGTGCCTCACCAAATGCGTTCGTGTTACCCCAGCCCAACAATGAGTGACACTTGGATCCAAAGTTAACTGACCATACCACTGTAGAAATCCTACTGCTAAGCAGTCCCTGGTTCAATTGCACGGGTTTCTGAATTTCTTGGGGTCAACCAGGATTTTGACGGGCTAAATAGTACCGGGAAACTTGTGTTTCATTGATTGGTGGTCTTTTTGGAGGATAGAAAAACTGGGACGAGTGGAGGTTGGGTCCTCAGTTGGTTAGTGTTACTTCTTCTGCCACAGTTTAACATAGCTGGTTCTGTAAATTCATTCCACGCCGAGCGTGATGTAAAAAGAAAAACCCCCCAAAACCAAAATAAGCCGCCCGAAAAGGGCGTCGACCATTTTCATGAGACTGTGACTTCCAACGGATGGAAACGATGCCAGATATGCGGGTATTAATTCGTTAACCCACCCCCCTCCCGGCCTACAGAAAATGTTAACCCCAGGGCCTCGAAGTCCTGCTTCCGGTTACATAGCAACATAGCACTTTGTTTGGGGAGTCACAGAATATTGGGCAGCCTCTCTGCAACGGCTCCAGCTGACCCCTGACTTCTTGCGTTAGTGCAGGTTCCCCTGCTCTTCAGCCACGTGGACAGGCTTGAAGGTGTCTCGCCGACTACCGATCCGGAGTATGCAATCCGGCCTCAATCCTCATCTGGGGCACCAGTTAATCTGTGTCCCCTAAGTTTGGGATGGAACTCACCCCCGATCTCCAGGATAACAAGCATGGGTGTTTCGAATTCTGCGTAGAATCCGACTACTTAAACTTGATTATGTCACTGTCATGGGGCTAAGTTACCCCTTAATCTATCGCGGTGGTTTCATTCGGTTATCGGCAGCGCACTGTGTGGTCCCCTTTTTATGGGCAAACTCAACAGTGGGCTTCACCGCGGATCGACGTCAGTTCGAACACCTGTCCGTTCTTCATCCACTTCGGCCAGGTCAACCCCGGACACACTTCATATCACCCAGAAGACATCGCTCACTTGCTCTCCGGCCATCGAATACTCTGCGAACATACCAACGTCACCATGGCGGACTTCGACACCAGCGAGTACGATGAGAAGCTCTCGTACCTGCGGGCCTTCGAGACCATCTTCCTGGTGGACGACTCGGCAGCCATGACGCCTCACTGGGAACAAGTCAAGGAGTTGCTTGACCACATCTCGCCCATCTGCGCCAAACACGACCCAGACGGTATCGACATCTACTTCGTCAATCACCGACCCAAGGGCTTCATCGAGTTCCTGCCGGGTCAGTCGATCCGCAAGTCAGGCTACCGCCGCATCGGCGGCTTCACGCAGCTGCAGACCAAGGACAGCGTCGCCGAGATCTTCACAAAGGTCAAGCCCAGCGGCAAGTGCAACCTGGGTGCGCGTCTGACCAAGCTACTGGGCTGGTACTGCAACAAGGTGAAGAAGGACACGGAGTTCGCCGGCTGGAACCTGATTGTCCTCACGGCGGGCAAGTTCGACGACGACGTGAAGGCGCCCCTGGCGGACACGGCCAAGAAGCTCGACGAGATGCAGACCCCCGCACATCAGCTTGGCATCCAGCTGCTTCAGCTTGGCAATGACGCTGCCGTGAGCAACGCGTTCAAGTATCTGGACGACGAGCTGCACCAGGCGGCGAAGACGAGGGACATCATCGACGCGACTTCGTTGGGCACAAGCGGGTCATTGGATGCGGATGACATGCTCAAGGTTGTTCTGGGCGGTGTCGTGAAGAAGCTGGATGAGTGCAAGAAGGCCGTGCCCGACCACATTCCCGTCAAGCACATCGACTTGGATGACTGAGTGTCTGAACCAATTTGGCCCAAGGATCCTCATGGGAAAGGAATTTGATGAACAACAGCAATATTACCGGGCAGTTTCTGCAGCATGATGCATTTCAACCCTGAAATTCACGTTGAACATCACAAGAACTGCTTACGAAGAGGGAGTCGTATGATTTGGGTGACACTTGATATTTAAGCATTCTACATATTTGGATCTTCCGTACGAAGCACTGCCAAATGAAAATTGAGACTGGATAAGCCAGAATGACCATCGACTTTTGGTGGCAAAGCGGAGCGAGAACAGAGACTTCTCTATCCATAAAAGATGCAGCACTCGCATGCCATAAGAATTCTACTCGAAAGCAAAAGACAGACCAAGCCACTTCAGATTCTCAGGCTTGACAATTTCGCTGTAGTCCTTCCACAGATTGTGGCATCGCGCCTCAAGAACCTGGCCGGCTTCAGCAATAGGGACGTAGCGCAGCTCATCCCATGCCAAAATGTTGACGCCAAGCGCTACTGGAGGTGGGAGTCTTATTCACCAAAGCAATAAGATCCTGGTAGCTCCCGAAGATCATAGACGAGGACAGTGCTAAGGCCCTGTCGCATTCATTATCACCGTTCAGGGTACAGCTCCCCAGTTGACCGGCAGTGGGCTCCCCGGCTGACTTGATCCACAACGCCTTGGCTCCGTGGCATGTTTGGAGATAGTCAATCATCTGCTAGGCAACGAGTCTCCGGGTTTATTCGATCTTCCCCTTTTGGTTCGAGAGCGACGCAATGTCATCGATCGGAATACCCAGACACCCTCCCGAAGGGGAAATAGATTCGCTGCCTCTGTGGGTCGGTGATTTCCATTTTGGCGTAGAGATTTGTGCTGGGGTCTTTGCGTGATCAGGCCTCCACGACGTTGACTCGGCATACGCTGACGAGCCCCCTCCCTTCCTATGATATATGGGTCACAGAGGCGATGGTTTGGGTTCTGGATGCCGGTTGTGGCGAAAAGATCAACGGTTGTGGGCCGAGAGACGAATTTGTATGGGGATCTATCAACGACGTGTCTCAGCATTGGATCGCAGGCAGTCGCAGGTGAATGCAGTGTCTCCGTTGAGCGTGTAACCCTAGTAGCTGGAAAAAAGACTATCATGCCTGCAATATGGCTTTGCCACTGGACAAAGAGCGATAAAATTAGAACATTGTCATCATAGACAACGCTTGGCTTTGCCATAATGCCTTGTGTAATGAAGTTGATATTGAACTAAAGAGTATGGTTAAACCGATTACTTTGTTTTTAATCGTGAAGGCCAGAAGGAAAACTGCTAACTATACTATATAGACTGCCGTTCCTCCCTCCTTTAGCTTCTAAAAGCCTCCTACCCAGGTCTATCTAACACTAGCCCTAAGCCGCTAATACTAATCATTAAACGGCTGATACTATAAATCTACGGCTTTAATAGTGCTGTAGAGAGGGATCTTCAGTGGCCGTGTCAGAGAGGGCATCAGGGAATATTGCAGAGGATATCAGAGGACTGTCCGTTTCGCCACTTCAACACACTGCCATCTATCTCGTAAGTGGTTTTGCAGATATAGGATCCCAGACTTCAGAGAATTAATAATGCTTGCGTGCATCCCCACGGCAACACCGTGATATCGGAAAGCTTATTGAACCGGAGCGAAGACGAAGACTACCAGACCGTGGTGTGATCGGTCGCTGAGGAAGCCCAACCCTATATTTATCACCGTTTTCATTTCCAGTGACAGCTCTACAAAAAGAGCAGGGAGGGTGCTGGATCGCTTCGTCCAAGAGTATCTCAACTCGACAAGCTGGGCCTGGGAGATAGGCTCGAAAGTCATTTAGTCTAAAGGAGCGTGACTCCGCAAAGTAGCCTCCAAGATTTCTACAAGCCGCCTCATGCAGAAAGATTTTCAGACCCGTATTGTGCAGTGAGAATATGCAGCCACGTGTGAAATTATCTCTGGAGTGGTCCTGACTGTCACCTGGGCAAGCTCTCGCAAAAATCATGCATCTTTGCTATGCAGGCTAGGGTGAGTAAGAATTTGGAGGCTTCATTCGTACTTAGGGTGGAAATATTACAGTATGAAGGTGTCTTTGGCCCTGCAGATCTACTCCTGACATGATGAATAGCATTGTGTGCTCGACGGCGACTTAGGGCAATCACATCCTCACCTGAGAGAGCTCTGTCGTTGGGATTTATTATCAGATGAAGCAGCGGAGCTTAAATTTGATTGTACAACATTATGGTCACTTTTCAGAATTACAGACCTCAGTATCAGAACTTATAAGCATGACGATTATCTATGACCAGGCACAGGAGCGCGGTTATCTAGCGCCTATAGGTATACTGTTTTTTCCTGCTGCGTTGCTAGACGGAGCTTTGATCATCGAGAGAAATCAAAGACAAGAAATATGCTACAGCATCTATTCCATAAGTTCATCGTGTGATTATCATCTTCAGTAATCGTTGCTACCCTCTGCTCGTGGAGCGATACTTACGTATTGTAGATTTAAGCGAAGCGGATATACAAGACCAGTTCCGCTTGCGGAGCTTCTTGACGACGAGTGTCCCTGTGATCTATGGACATATAATTGTATTCATCTAGTTGATGTTGTTGTCATCTGAAAGTGAATCGAATCCAGCGAGCCCCTCCCGTTTCCTGCCGTGCAGTCCAGAGGAAACAGAGAACACTGCTTTCATCTTGAATCAGATGAATTTCTTTCATGCTGGCTGCAAGCAGTAAAAAAACCAAACATTGGACGAGGGATCTTTCCCGTTCACAATCAACTTAATTGTGACCAAGGACTTTTTCACAGTGAAAAAAATCAGCCCTAGCTGCGTTCAACCAGAGCCCTTCACTTCGCTCTGGATTTTCAACCTGCAAACTGCAAAACAAACAGATTGCCTCTGTAGATCTGACTGGATACCTGTTCATATTATTTCTTTTGCGTAACCCAATTTTAACTCCAACTGCTCTCAATCCGTCAGCCTTCTTTTAGCATCGGTTACTGCTACCTGATCAACATCCACATACTTGACTCCGCGAACGCCATCTAGACATGTCTCCCAATCATATTAAAGTCGCGAACCAGCCTGCTGAGGCTGTTGACGAGTCCTCCCAGCCTATTGGGGTCCTTGATGCTGCCAGAATCGACCCCGCCAACGCCTCTTGTACCTTTCAGCTCGTCAAGACTACCCAGGCTATCGATTCCATTGACGATGCAATGAGCAATCTCAATCTTGACTGCTCTACCGTCCAGCTTAAGAACAATTCGCCTAACCAATCCGTGTCGAACGCCTCCATACTTGAGAAAACACCCAGCGAAATATGAATCAAGATTTATGACTTGGTCTTCGCCGGCTCTGAGACCACTATATACATCCGCGACTATTATAAGCGAACTCAAGATGGCACCGTCGACAGCAAGCCCGCCTATATTACTTCGCTCGCCTCGACTGCTCACCGTGACCTCCTGAGGACTTCCAAGTTCATCCACCTGGAAGCCAAGCCCAGCTACTGGGCCAACACTATCGTCAGATGCAAGGGTAAATCCGGTGTATGTTTCCTCGATGAGCTAATCCAGGTCCTTAACCCTGTGATCCTCGAGAATGCGCAGCACCTCCGCAACATTATGCTGCCTCACCGCAACACCGTCCGCATCCAGACCCGACCCGACCTTGCCCCTGATGCGCTTCTCAGCCACTTCGAGAAGCTTAAGTCATGCGAGATTTCCATCGCCAAGAACGATTACACAGGCAGGATGGGAATTTCAACGGAGTGTGACATGGTCTGTACTGTGGGTGCCAAGCACTTCCGGCTGCCAGAAGACATGGGTTTCGATTCCATCCAGTGGTGGATGGACCATGACACCACCAAGATCGAGCACGGCACCTTTGTTGTCAAGAAGAACAACATGGAGCCCATGGAGTGGCTTCATGCAACATATATTATCTCCAGGGATACGAAGGTGCAGTTCCTCTACAAGCAGACCACCCCTAAGTTCTTCTCTCCTCGGGATAAATGAGCAGAAGAGCGGAGGTCAGCGCAGCTAACCGTCAGTGTCTCTCGCGTGGACGGAACAACACAACAACACTGAGAAAATCTGATCAGCTATAGCCACAACAAATACAGAGAGCGTCAGTTCTGTGTTGGGCTGCGTCAATATGGGAGAGGTAGAGCTTACCAGGAGCAGGCGGTGCGACAACAAAATGTGCAAGTATCGAGTGACGATGCTGTGGAGCAAGCAAGCCGGGCAGCAATGCTGATGATAGGGTTAAACCACGAAATTGGAATGCGAGACAAGCAATGATGGGATGGAGGACTGTTGGGATGCCAAAACAGAGAAATATGCTGTCACGGTTGACCAATGGAGGTTAACAGAAGAGGGGGTCTGCTTATTTTCAAGACTGAGCGAGGGAGCAGGGACTAGCCAGAGGTATGGAGAGCGATTACTCCTCTCTTGCCTGGATATATCAATGGTTGTGGCTGCCACCAACATTGCTTGTGCAGGTGCTTGTCGGTCAGAGAATGCAAAACTCTTGAGTTAGAGGCCTCTAAACCTAGGAACCATGGCAATAAAGACTGCAGCATCCAGCAAGAAGGCCTGCCTCACCTCCCCGGGTAGCTCCCTCGCCACTGTAATGGCCTGTGGAAAACGTCTCCCATTCATCACAACATTCTACTCACCAAACAGCTCCATGACAAAGAAAGAATATAGATGGATTATAAAGATACTACCTAGGTAGGAAGAGTACTAGATGCATTTTATAGTAATTTATAGTAATTAATATTTAGTTCCAATATATAGCACTATAGCTATAGAATCTATAGGAAAGCCTAGATAAAGAAGCTATACAAGGGGTCTGTATTTGTATAACTATTTTCTTCTAGCCTTTAACTTATGTATTTGTCAACAACCCTAAGATTAGAACATATAGTACTAGTATAAGCATTTTATATTTTTTTTCATAATGTCATTGTAGTGTTATAGGGATCCTTAGCGCATAGTATAGTAGTATTGCATTCACTACTTTGGGAGATACTGTTTTTGCGGGTACCTGCCTAACTTATAGTATCGTTACAACCGTCCTCGACTGCCGTTTGAACTCCCCATTAACTCGTCTTTGATGTCTGACTCTCCCTAAGTCTTTATCTTTTGCCGCTTCTTTCACCCGAGGCATCACGTAAGGCCCGGCTCTTCGCATTGGGGCTCAGGGGAGAGCGCCGAGGGTGCAACATATTCAGCCGTTGAACAACTTTGTGAAGCGACAAGTGCTTCTGCGATCAGTCTCGTGTGGTGTGCTCTCCTGGAGCTTCAGTCGTGGAGGTCCTTGACTTCTACCGCATTGCTGAGGTACCCGGGGCTGTCTCTCTTCCTCGATCACGCCGTCATCTTCTGAGGGATGACTTCCAGGGGGTCCATGGTCGACGTTGCCATCTCTCACCTGAAACAGAAGGGATCTGAGTGGGTACGAGCTTGTCATAGCAGTCTGCCAGTAGACGCCGCGATTATCGGTTCTCTCGCACTTTGGCGAAGAGCTCTCGAAGATCGTTCAACATCTCTGCGAAGGGGAGGAATGTTTTGCCCTGACCGGCTTTCTTCAACATGAACGCTAGGAGGGATTGTCATATAACTGGATAGTTGATGTATCTCGTCAACCGAGAGTGTTCCATTGGTCAAATTCCTACGAATCCGGCGTCGCAAGGGATGATGGTTCAATTTTGCGGACACTAGTGCCCGGTCTGGCAGGGCAAAGTTATCATTGTGGTTTCCAAGATCCGAGTCAAGGACGACGAAGACTGGCGAGAAGATAGACGGAAGTCCGATTTCGTGACCTCTGAGAATTGCATAGTTGAATTGCTTCCCGCATAACGAAATGACCTGCAGGACAATGCCCATATGGAATATTCTTGTACCCCCACTCTACCCGTGTGCCCAGATATACGCAGCAAGTTCGCCCACCTAAGTCGCCAAATATTTCGATGAAGGTGTCCTCTGTCTGTGTTTCCAAAAGTCTGATGATTACATATTCTTGTATGGGAGAACCTCCTATCTATGGGATGCCTCTACTTTAAACTAGACGTGTGTAAATAGTGTCGTCTGTACCGCCGTCTTGTGATGGCAGTACCTAGCTCGGTAACATCTTTGTGATTGAAAAACAAAATGTAGTTACAAAAACTCGATGGTATCACAATTAGGGTTTCTTATAAGAGATTTCCGTAAGTGGGTTTGATGACATTTCCGTACAGTTCCATTGTCCCACTTCAAATGGTCTTATTTAACCCCCTCCTGGAGTACTTGCCAGACCCTCTTGTGAGATGGAACATTGCTGAATTGCCGGACTTAAAGATTCACTGCGGTGTCGACTTGTTTTAAAGCCTTTGAAACCATTTTCAGGGCCTTAGACCGAGAAGGATCTCAGCCAAGATGTATTTTCCTGTGGGCGGAAGGGAGGCAAGTTCGAAAAACGAACCAGGAGGGTCTCAAATTCAACTCTAACTCCTATTAATAATAATCAAGCAGAACGAACGATTAGGCTATTCTTTATAATGGAGCCCCGACCCGAGGTGGCTGCTCCCATGCCGCCAATGCGGTTCAACGCATCCGGGAGGATTACTAGGATTACTACTCGGGCCCTCATACGAAAGGAATGACTCTAGATTTTGACAAGGGCAAGGCGCCCAAGCTCCGAGTATGATGAGCTCCTTTGTCGGATCTCGTAAGTACCGCGTCGCACATGCAGGTGCATGCGTCTGGTATCTGAGTTTTACACGTCCCCTGCAGATGAAGACACCGAGCCCCATTTCTTCTGGGCCCCAATTAGGGGACGTTTCCAGCGTTGGAATCTTCCCCCTTTCATGCTTGTGCAACCTCATTTGGCGCCTCATCTGACGTTGCAGGGGCTTGCCACAGTCATGCATGCAGGGGAGTGACAGGTGGTTGTGCGTGGCGCTTCGAGATCTTACAAGTATAGTGGTGAAGCAATTAGCATATTTCGACTTTTCTTCAAAGCCGACCTAGAATATCATATGGGTTTTTTGGTGGTTTTTTTTTTTCGTTTGTAAACAAGGGTAATCACTTGATGAATACTGCAATGCATAGGCAGAGGTCTTCTTCCTGGGGATCATCGAATCTCACCACCAAGGGAAAAGCTGTTAACTCCGGCGGAAATTGGATGCTGAACATCTGAAACGGCCGGGTACAAAGTACTTACCAGCAGGATGGGCGAGAATCGACAGGGGGTGACAGCCGAAATAATCGAACAATTCCTTCTCTCAGCACTTTACCACATTCGGATCAGCCTCACTATTTCTAGGCCAGATTCTCAACCTGTCTGTCTACAACCGCTGTTCCTGCCAGTGCTGTTCGTGCTGAAGAACCTTGATGTCGATCGTCGATCATCGTTTACTGGATGAACATGTTCTTGAAACGCTCCAGTGGAGTATTGATATGTGTCGAGGCGACATGATTTTCGAAACGACAGTGTCATCCAGCAGAAGCCGCGTGGATCAATGTGCGCTTGCTGGGTCAAGTGACAGGCATGCCATCATGCACATGAATCCTTGCGGCGGATCCACCCACCAACACATCCTCAGTCCCCGGATCTGCGAACCACCCCTTGCTCCTCGAAGCTTGTTTGCTTTTAGGGCTGGTTTGCCTTCGCATAAAACCTCCTGTAGTCCCGCTGCAAGGTGTAAGGCGGCTTCTCCCCCAATCTTCCAGCTCGAACTCTTCACTCTGGGCTGGGTCCGATTCGAAGTGCTTTCTTTCATCTTGACCCTTTGGTCATTTTCGATCCTTACCTCCGTTCGTCATCGAACATCCATTCCCTCAAAATGCCTTGCGTGAGAAAGTCTACCCTCAGTTCTGCCTTGACGGCAGCAACTGCTGCGGTTGTAAGTAGTAGCCCTATCTTCCTGCAACACTTCCCCCATCTCGCCTCTTTGTGAAGATTCCAGATAGCATCACTTCAGACTCCGCTTCAGAATCCTAACATTTACCAGTCCTCCCTATATTCTTCGACTCCTGCCGCCACACTCGTCCCTCAGACCTCTGTGTCCTCCACCGCCATCGGTGTGGCCACCGGGTCTCCCATACCAGCCTTGCCCACTGTGGCCTCCTCCAATGTTACTGTAGTGGCCAGCTCTTCCAGCTCAGCTGCCTCAGCCACGTCGACAGCTACCACTACGTCGAGTGGCAAAACGACATACGCCGGTGTCAACATCGCCGGGTTGGATTTCGGATGCTCCACTGACGGTACATGCACCGTTGATGGCGTCACCTTTCCCAGCACCGGTGCCGCTCAGATGCAGCATTTCAGCTCTGATAACAACCTCAACATCTTCCGTCTGACCGTGGGATGGCAGTATCTCACCAACGATGTGGTTGGAGGTGACCTGGATGCCACCAACTTCGGCCAGTACAACGACCTCATGACGAGCTGCCTGGATATCTCCGGGGCGAAGTGCATTGTTGACATCCACAACTACGCGAGATGGAACGGCAACATCATTGGCCAGTCTGACTCAGGGCCCACGAATGACCAATTTGCCGCCCTATGGACCTCTCTCGCAACGGAGTACGCTAACAACACGAACGTCATCTTCGGCATCATGAACGAGCCTCACGATCTGACGGTCAGCACTTGGGCTGACACCGTTCAAGCAGCTGTGACTGCCATCCGCGCTGTCGCCCCTGACCACACCATCCTCATGCCCGGCAGCTCATACTCCTCTGCGGGGACGCTTCCGACCGAAGCAGGACCCGACCTACTTAAAGTCACTAATCCTGATGGCTCTATCGACAACCTCTTGTTCGACGTGCACAAGTGTAAGTAACCCCTTTCGTCCTGGGCAGAAGAACGATCTCGCCTCTTTGAGAATGTTCCCAAAGACATCACATTAGGCTCCACAGCAGGGATCTAACACTTCGCAGATTTGGATTCGGACAACTCCGGGACCAGCACCGAGTGCGTTACCAACAACATCGACGACGCCTTCGCCCCTCTCGCCACGTGGCTCCGTGCGAACAACCGCCAGGCCATTCTGTCCGAGACTGGTGGCGGCAACACCGCCTCTTGTGTGCAGTACGTCTGTGAGGAGCTTGCCTACCTCAACGAGAACTCGGACGTCTTCCTCGGATATGTCGGTTGGGCTGCTGGTGGTTTCGACAGCACGTACGCTCTGGCGCTGACGCCCAGCGGAACGACGGCGGACAGCATGGTCGACACCTCGCTCATGACGAGCTGCTTTGCTCGCTAAGATACATGCACCTCATTGGAGGAGTCTGGCTTATCAGACCTTGTTTTCTTATTATCCTTCAGTATATTGCCCTGCCTCGGGCTTTCAGGGTGGGGCGTGTGGGATGGATGTTTTATCGGTACATACCATTCTATTCTCTCGGTTATATTAGAATTCGGATTTAGTGTCAAGGGACACAACCACAAACTGCTTTCAATGAAAAAAAAAATGAAAAATTCATATCAACGCGCCACCGTTCACCGAAGTTGTGCATTTTGCCATAAATCATGAATCCACCTTGGAGTGCAAGTTACCGGATGCGGTAGGCGGCAGCCTCGTCTGCCAAGGCACGATCGGCAGATCCCGTCCAAGGTTCGATCGATCAAGGACCAGGAGCATAGTACTGCGGTATATGCTAGTCCCAAGTACCTACACTTGTATAGTACATTCTCTTCCTTACCCTCTTCTTTCACTGCCATTCTCATTTTCATTTAGCCAGGTGGGGACTTCCCCGACTCGGCAAACCGTGCCTATCTTGGATCGAGGCAACGTTCGATGTAACGGGAATCCACAGATAAGATGAACAAACCCAATCCCGCTCGTACAAAAACGAGACGAAGGCCCCAACAACGACGAAATCACCCGAGGTTTTAGCCGGCGCCTTTGTACCTGTACTGTACTGCACAACTCACCGATGCAACGTGGTGCACCCGGCTGTCTTCCTAGCATGATCGGCATCGCAGTCCTTCTTCTGGTCACCCAATGTGCGGCCCTGCGTCGGCTTCCCCAGGCGGCCGAACGGGCAGTCGACAACGCCGCAGTAGCCCATGTCTTGGAGGTCCTTCAAGCAGCGACGCCCGCGAGAGCGAGTTATGAGGGATACAGCTGCAAGCAGACGCTTGTCGAGCATGAATTCACTAACAGCTACGGGGTACCCTTTGTCGGCTTGTACAGCCCACCGCCGGCCACCTGCTCCTTCACGACGACCATCTTCAATTTGTCTGTGACATCTAAGGGACAGCAGTATGACCGCCTGGCAACGCTCTTCTTGGGTGATGTCGAGATATGGCGGACGTCGACGGCGATGCCAATCGCGGACGGGATCCACTGGGCTTTCCAGAAGGACTTGACCGTCTTCGACACGCTACTGAGGGAGGAGCAGAAGATCATCCTCGACCTAGGCAACGTGCTCGAGGGTGATCTCTACACCGGGACCTACAACCTGACGCTGGAGGCCCTCTACTTCGATGACACGTATACTCAGGGATTCCACCCCGCAGAGCTCATCTATCCCATCTCGAACCGCTCCGCCGCAGACAACAAATCATCCGTCTTCTCCCTGCCTGACGACAGCGGTTCCGTCACGCTCGCCCTGCCTCGGAACATCAAGACCGCAGTCGTCTCGCTGATGGCTTCCGGCAACGGCGCCGAAGAGTTCTGGTACACCAATGTCCCCACGGAATACCTCGACACCTTCGGCTCGGCCTCGCTCCTGTACGGCTACAGCCCGTTCCGCGAGGTGCAGCTGCTGATCGACGACCAGCTGGCCGGCGTGTCCTGGCCCTTCCCTATCCTCTTCTCCGGCGGCGTGGACCCGGGCCTGTGGAGGCCCGTGGTCGGCATCGACACGTTCGACCTGCCGTCGTTCGAGATCGACGTCACGCCGTGGTTGTCGCTGCTCTGCGACGGGAACGAGCACACGTTCCGGATCCAGGTGGTCGCCTTTGACAGCAGCGCGGCCGATGGCATCGGGACGGTGGGGCAGAACTGGTACGTCACGGGGGCTGTGTTCGTGTGGCTGGATGACTCGGTGGACCAAACGATCGCCGGAGCGGTGTCGAGCAGCATATCCGCGCCGGTGTTCGACTACCTTCCTCAGCTGGGCGGGACGGCGCTGACAAACGGCTCCGTCACGAACGCGTCCTTGTGGGTTTACCTGGCAGCTCGACGGAGCCTCTCCATCTCGTCCAGCATCAGCACCACCAATGGCACACACGCCGTCAGCTGGAAGCAAGAGCTGGACTTCGTGAGCATCCAGAACGTGACGAATGAGTCATACGATTCCTTCTTGACCATGAACAGCTCCGGTCTCTATTCGGGTTCCGTTTCCAACGGGCAGGTCTCAGAGTACTCCTACCCGCTGAACTTGTACAGCTCGTACTACCTGGCCGAGACAGATGCCGAGCTCTCCTCCGTTTTCAGCACCATCGACCGGAGCCTGCTGGCGAGTGGAATCTCCACCCTGCCCTATCTGACAGGCACGTCACCTGGGGCGATGGACGTCGAGACCAGGCAGAATGTCACTTCAAACTACTACTGGAATGCGACGATTGTGGGTGGCATCGAGCGGCTTGACACGTGTGATGGCGAAACGTGGTATTCATCCACAAGTACTCCGGGCAGTCAGTTTGGCGTAGCGAAGTACTCGAGATATCTGAGAGAGGAGGATGACGAGGTGGTGGCAGACACGGAGGCTTGGTCAACGATGGTGGTGCCTGCAACGCAGCCACTGCAGGTACGCGGGGTCGATTCAGGATAGAGCATACCAACTAGTGTGCCTTCTTTTTAGTAATTTAGCAGACTTCTGGGGGGGGGGGTTGGTGTTTTTGTTGGTGTTTTTTTTATAAGAATCTGAGGTTCATGTGGGCCTTCAAGTAATATACAGGAGCTGTTTCTTGCCTCGCGAAAGCATTGTGAGAAAATGGTGCCGGAGATTTTACACGGCACCCGCAGAGCGAATTTGTCTCTGTCTTGGCAAGACACAATAGCAGCAGGTGGCTCCACCTGGTGAAGGTGAGGGCCGTCATGTGATGCAATTATGGACCTTGCTGGATAAGGCTGGCTGCTTCGATTCAATCCACGCTAGCAGAGATCTTGAGAAGTCTCTTAAGGTTGTCTTTGGCGGCTCCCACGAGGATGTTGAGAACGTGGTCAAGTCAAGGACCCCCGTAGACATGAACGACAGTTACTAAGTAGTTAGCCATTCAGTTCCATGTAAGTACCACAATTCTCTGACTTATCATACAAGCTCTTTGTAAGTGCGATCACTGATGATACTCAGAGATGCAACATGATCCACCAGAAAACCCTCAGCGACCTCCACAGCATCCACCTCCCTAGCCTTGGAAGCACTACACTTCATGCGACTACAGTGTCTTCCGTGGGTTCCCTGGAAGCCCTCAATAATAGTGTATCTTGGTTTGAAATAATGCTGCAACAGCAAGCGGTGCACCGTCCCGCGTCTGGAATGCAAATGAGTATGTGGAATGAATTGATTTCCTTCAGGCTTGAAGGGTACCTGAGAGCACCTGCTGACTGTGCTATATAGAATGTTGATCCTCCAGTCGCTCCGGAATTATATCCTACCGATGCTCATGCTATACTGATCCTTAAGGGCTGATACTGTGAGTCTACGGCTTCAACAGTGCCGAAGAGAGGGATCCTCAGAGGCGGTACTAGAAGCGATATCAGCGGGTGTATCAGAGAGCCAATCCTCTCGGAACTTCAACGCTTCTCAAGATCATCGATCGCAAGGAGATACTGGAGTTGACCGAGCACAATCTGGTTACCACGGAGGTGATTGGTGGCTGGTACAAGAGGGTTGCCAGCGACTACCTGGTGGCCACCCGTAAAGCCATCAACGAGCTCAAGAAACACCTTGAGCGGATGAACAACCCAGGTAGGCATCCGTTTGCGGACGCTGTAGGGTTTTTGTTCAACGATCAAGGCATTTACAGGATTATGGCAGCTGGGAAAACATACTGATGGTGGTACAAGGGCGAAGGGATAGGAGGGTAGCAGATGGGGTTGTGGCGATGACAATTCTCTATTTTCAGATGATTAATATCACGAAGAGAATGTTCCCATACCCTTTACCATTACCATTGCGCCTGAACGAGTTCCAGTGTGATTATCCATCGGCATCTTTCGACTGCGCATAGACGAATAAACCCTTCCGCAAGAGAATGTCCAGAATGCGCCTCAAATCATTGCAAAATGTCCACTCGAGATTTTGGCTGGGTTTGCACATTTTCGAAAATGGACATCAAGCCGTCCAACCAGTACACGACCCCTCCTGATCAATGGAAAAGGCGCTCAATCTTCACCCCCAGCCTTTTCATCCTTGACATACGAGCAGGCTGAGCAACAGGTGTCTCGGGCCGAGAAGCAGTGCGAAACGTCGGATGCGAGTTGAGAGGTCCATTCAGCGCCGGAAGCGTCTCCTGCGAGGACATCCTCTTCTGTCCCTGCGGAAACGCATACAGAGACGGCCTGTATATCTTTCGAGACGGCGGATCCTCCGCCGCGGGCTCCCTGTCCTCCCTGCGTGGGCCGGTTGACGTCTCGGGGGATGTCTGCCGGGTGATGGAGTACCATGAAGCCCGCTTCGACTTGCGCGACGTGCTGGGCCCTGCCTCGGCAGGACGCACGGGCTGGACGTCGTGCTCCAGCCAGGGGGCGGGGGCGCCGTATTCCTTGCGCGGACTGCACTGCATTTCGGCGATGGTGGGGTCCATTGAGTACCACGACGACCTGTTCGGCCTGCGAGGTACGGACTCGGTCCGACGTCGGGCTTGAGCATGAAAGTGTGTGGGCTGGTCCCAGGTGGTGGCCGAGGCGGCTACCGTTCCCCTGGGGCTGGGTGGCATGTCCTGGGCCGTTCTGCCCGTGGAGTACCAAGAAGAACGCTTGATTTTCCGAGGCGTAGGCTCGGCCTGCCCTGAAGACGAGGCTCCTTTCGGGGTCTGGGGACCTGTGGGAGGTTCGTCCGCCTGCCGAAGCTGGGATAGTGCCCGCCCAACCACATCCCAGGACTTTCTCTTCAGCTTCCGCGACGTGCTCTCGAATTCTGTCTCGGAGGCGTCCGTCTCGAAGAAGGAACGAGGCTCGGGAGGATAGTACGTGGCACGCGAGGTGGTGAACCCTGCCTGAGGAGGACCTGTCTCGATTTGAGGGACTTCCCTGCCGAGGGTATACATGGACAATGCCCTCCTCGACCGGGGTGTTGCATCGTGGCGACGTGCGTACCAAAGCTCAGTCTGAGACTGAGGGAGTCCCTCGAGAGCCGACAACGCCTCTTTGACAGAGCCTCTGCGGCTGGGTGACTTGACTGGGATAGCTGGTGCATCGTCCGAGAAGCTGGCTGCGAATTCCTCGGGAATGTCGTCCTCCAGAAACAGGGAAACCCTCTTGGCAGAAATTCTCTTGATCCTTCGAGGGGTGCTGTCTACTGATTCTGGGAGATAATATTCCTGTCGAGGAGTGGCGGCTCCCTCAAGAGCAGCCAGAGCATCTTCCAGCGCGTCCGTCTGGAGTCTGGGCTGCTCATTTCTCGGAGCACAGGTGTCACTCCCCCGGGGAGTGGTTTCCGGCATGTCCGTCTCTGGCATCTCTCCCACCTCCGGAATATCGTCCTCTAATAATAGAGAGACTCTCTTGGCAGACATCCTCTTCATCCTCCACGGCGTGACCTCCGTCGTCTGAGGCAGGTAAAAGTCAAGCTTGGGTGCAGGTGCGCCTTGAAGCGCAGCAAAGACATCTTCGTGGGCATTCGCCGGAATGCCAAAGAGCTCAGGAGGCAAAAGGGAAATATCCAACCTACTGGCCGTATCGTCCGGGAGGTTTATGTCGGTGTCCGAGAGGTCAAGACGCTTCGTCTCAAGAAAGTCTTCGTATTGTGAGATCCTCTTGGCTTTCGTGGACATCCTCTTCGTCTTCCACGGCGTGAGTTCGGCCGACTCTGGGCTTGGAGGCTCTGAAAGCTTGACAGGGCTCGAAGGTGTCGTCGATGCTCCTTCAAGCGCAGCCAGCGCCGCTTCGCGGGCGTCCACCCGGGCTCTCGGCGAGTCCATCCATGCCCCGCGCAGCGATAGCGTCCCGCTGAACGTCCTGGTGGCAGCCTCTGCTCTTTGTGGCTGGTGGGCAGGTAGGGCTAGGGAGATTGGTCGCCCTGCAGCAGTGGGCGATCCGTCACCACCGAAGGCGTTGGGCTCCCTGGGCAGCATGGGCGTCTCACTCCATCCCATCGAGAGGGATAGCCTCCTCAACCTCCTCGATACGGCATTTCCTTCTATTTCCTCCAAAATCTGGGATGCTGGCCTCTGATCTCTCGGTGCTACTGGCTCCCTGTCGCCGTAGATGTTGATCTGACGCTGCAATCCAAGACGACTCAGCCAAGCGGCACAGGACAGCTAGGTACGTACAGTACGAAAGGGGATAGTGACTTACCATGTACTCGACATTGGATGCATCGGTGCCCATATACACTATGAGACGGGCTACAGGGCTTCCAATCTCGCTCAGCTTTTCGTCATGGTAGGCTGGGAGTGTTTCGATTCTGAGTGACGTCCATGTGTGAGCGCAAATGGGTAGTCCTTTGCACAATGCCCGACTTGAGGTCCTAAAGCTCTCTCTCGCGTTGCATACCGGATGATGACGCAGGTGCTTGTGCCACTGCTCTCTTCCTTGACAGTTTTCTCGACATTTTCTCGTAGGGACTGGGGCATGTCGTTGGGGTCAACAGCCCAGAATATCTGTACTCAATGTGATCCATATCAGTCAGTGGATTACATCGGACATGGCAATCGTCAGGAAGCACCATGACAGGGGCCTTGCTTACATCTGCCTTTGTTCCATATCCGCCAAAGACCGTCTGATGAAGTACCTCGTAGCTCTGAGCCTCGATGTTTTGAATCGCGTTTCGAACCCAGCTCATGTTGACCCAAGATAGAGAGAGATACCCCTGGAATCTGGAGATGTTTAGCGAACTTGGAGGAATGACAAGAAGACCCGGCCTGGTACGGGGGTCAAGCCAATGTAAAGAAACTCGAGGTCTCATACTGGGACTGAATTCGCGCCATGGCGTCCAATCCGGATCGAGCGGAGGACATCCGCCCAAGTTCCCGGGATCGAGCGGGAAAGGCTTTTGTGGCGTTGGGCACCGTTTCCCATTCCAGCTGTTAGGTCCTCTGGTAAAGGGGCGCCGGTCCACAACAAAGAATCTCACGGGATGGGGACGCAATCCGACAAGCCAGTCTGGAATTCCCGTGCCGGTCTGCGATCCGCGCCGCCGCACGCTCCACCCATCTGTAGGCTGTACGGAAAAGCTACTGGAATAGGAGTTCAGGAGAGATCATCAACCAGATATAGCCGACATCTTCCATTCCGCAATGAGGTCTGCGCGCCGTCGGTGGACCCGTCGTCTACTTTGTATAGGCCCGTCGCCAAGGCGGCCGGCCGAGCTTGGAACAACCTCAACCCCAGCCCCTCTCCATCGGCCTCCAGACTTGTTCCGGACGGCTACCACGAGAAGAGTTATGATCGTGAAGCACTAACCTCTTCTTGTACTGATATCATGGACTCAAAGACCAATGTGAAGACCGCCCGTGGCCTGCCGTCTGCAAGGCATGTGTCAGGCATGTGCCCGGCCTGCTTCCACTCTTCCGGAAGAAGGAAAAGGGGCGCAGTCAGGGCACAGTCAAGGCACAGTCAGGACACAGACACGATGGTCGTCCAGTCTAAAATACCTAGGAACCTACCTAAGCAAGACTAAGCAAGACTAAGCACGACCAAGCACGACTAAGCTAGCTGGCTACTGTGGTAGCCTTCCAATGTCCCGGGCCCGTATGGCCTGTGCGACACACTACACCCGCCGTACACGGTACACCGCCGGGCTAGGCATTGATAGCACTTGGTTCACTTCCCAGATACTCGACCTGGACGACTCCGTGTCTCTGCAGCACCAGGTTCTCCAGATCGACTCCCGAATAAATTCGTGGCGTGGTCGCCGAGGGGCCCGAGCAGAGGGATCTGCAAGCCTGGTTGGTTTGCTGGGGATCTTGGACGTAAACAATCTGCCAGGCTCTGGTATTCCGAGTTGGTGTGATGTTGTGAAGAGGCAAGAGAAAAGGAGCTCGTCGATCAAGGCGCAGACCTAGACCGGGCTTCCGTGTTCATCATCGACTTATCCGCTCATTATGCAGGCCACAGCCACACTGATGTCCTCGGCGAGGCCGATTTTGCCTGCCATCTTTCAGCTTGATGCCTCAACAAACACCTTTTGCAATAGGTCGTTCTTTTCGTCGGCGCGGAACGCGCGCCTAAAACACTCATACCAGGTCGAAGCAATCAGGCTCTGTCGCAACACACGTCAAATTAGTCCTACCTACTGTTCAGCTTCTTTAAAATAACCTCGTGTCTGGGTCAAGACCATTTCCATCCTACTAACCTACCTTCCTTCCAAGCAAATACCGCTAAGGCTTCGGGCGCTTATAGCAGCAATATCGTCGGACAGGACCAGAGAGACACCGCTTCAGTGGTACCTAGGTGTCGAAAGTAACCGAGGTGGCAGTGAACGGGAAGTAGACTTTGTTAACAGACTCAGATCAGGACATTTGGCAATGCCCTCGGGGTGCTGCCTCGGGGTGCTGGGGTCTCCGGCACTGTGTGGGAAAGGGTAGTATGTAGTAGCGGAGAGAGCGATTGCGATGGCGGGAACTAAGATTCAGCCCTTCTTTCTTCATCATCAATCTATCCCCGGTTGGACGGCGAGCTCTGGCTAAAATGGTCTATGACGTACCTAAGGTTCCAGTTGACAGGCGGGTCTTCGAGGGTCCAATCTGAGACGTTGGGCTGCTCATTTCGATGTGAAAGCCAGCAGGCGCAGAAGCAACGCTTCTTGAATGGCGCTCGCACAGCCAAAACACTAAAACCCGCTCCTGTCAACCGTCATGCGTAGTATCACGAACTTCCAGAGTACGTACTGATCGGCGCTATTTCAGGGCCCCGTCGTACCCTCACAGACTCAGTACATTCACTACCTAGGTAGGTACCTGTTTTTGACTACTCGTACCCAGAGGGTTCCCAGCACCGAGAAGCAACGCTTACACTCCGTTGTACAAGTACACTCCATTCAGAAGAGGTGCTTCTGATACATCCTCCCGGGAAGGGGGGGGGGCGTAGGGTAGATCATGCACAACCCCCGAAGATCTAGCTTTGAAGGTTGGCGATTGTGCCGACGATGTATGGATTCCTAAATCGTACAAGATAATGTTTGAAATCGCAGACTAATGTGACCCATCCGCAGCACCATTGGTTCCGTTCTGTCGATTCGCACGATGTTTCTGCCAAGGCAAGGGCTCCGTAGCGATCTTGACGGGGCCAACATCACCATCCAAAGCATCCCTCCTTCGCTGCCACGCCTCGATGTCCCTATGGTCCACGAAATTGCCGTGTAGGCCAAGTTTCAGCTTCAACGGGAGGTGCAGCACGGCCAACGGCCCCTGGGCCAGATTCTGCGCATCAAAGATGACCACGTCATTCCTCAACACGTCCAGGTGGTTCATGAGTGCGATCACGTATCCCTCGCCCTCCCCGCCGCCATCTTTGGGAATGAAAGCCGGCTCCTGGAACGTGCTGGTCGGGCCTGCGAAGAAGACGTCCTCCTTGCCCTGCGCGAGTGGATTCGCCAGGTCCCACTCGTAGTGGCCAAGACAGTTGAACAAGCCTCCCGCAGGAGGCCCGCACTTCGCAAAGTCATATGGACGGGTAGGGTCCACCTTGGACAGCCAGAAATGCTTGTATGGCTTGGTGACCCAGCGGTCGTCGATGCGGCTGAATTCACCGTTGGTGGGCCAAACGAAGGCAGGCGTCACGCGTGTGTTGGTACTGGCCTTGGGGTCCAGGATCCAGCGGGTCGTCGGGCTGCTGAGCCTGTTTCGCTGGGAGATGTGCTCTGCGGGCGGGGGGTCTGGAGGCCACCAGAAGAAGACGTTGCCGTCGGCTACGGTCAGGTCGATGACGACGTCGCCATCCTCGTTCTCGTAGCAGCCGGCGACGTGGCCTTGGAAGGCTTCGAGACGTGTTAGCGCGAGCAACCGAAGACTGGGACATTGGGAACTAAAAACCCACCGTTGTCTGCTCTGAACCAGATGATATCCTCACTCTTCCCACCCCGTCTCGGCACTAAGCCGTACCACTGGTCCTCGTTCGGGTCCCAGGCAAACTTCTCCCCGGCCCTCTTCATCCGATCCACGCTGACCTTGATCGGCGTCAAGGGAAGCACGACGTAATTCTTACTGACTCCCATATCATGGATCATGCCCGCAAACGGCGCCTTGTACCACGCCTCCTCTGTCTTGTTGCCGTCCGCATCGATCGTCCACACAACCACATCACAGCTCCCATCGTTGCCGTCCCCACCGGCCTCGTACGCAAAACAAACCATCTCCCCCGTCTCGGGATCAAACTTCGGATGCGCGGTGAACGTCGGCGCCTTGATCTGGCCCTCAAAGTCGTACCGCCCCAGCGTCTCCAGCGTGACCGGGTCCATGGCGAACGGCGGGCCGTCCTCCTTCGAGGCGAGCAGCACGCCCCGCCAGAACGTGATGTTGGTGTTGCTCGCGGTGCGAACCACGCCCTTGACGGCCTCGTTGTCGGTCCAGGGATTCCGGTACCGCCCGAACAGGGCGCGCCGCGCCGCCGTCTCGGCCTTGTACCGGTCCGTCTGGACATAGCGCTGCTTCAGATCGGCGTGGCCGTCCTTGATGCGGATGGCGGTCACGGAGCCGTCGCCGTTGAAGTGGATGTCGTCCTCGAACAGCGGCGGGAAGCGGTGGTCCGGCTGGATGCGGTAGAAGGTCCCGTTGATGTCCTTGGGGATGGTGCCCGTGACTTCGAGATCGAAGATGTCGCCTTCGAACCGCGAGGGCGTGTTCATTCCTCGGAAGACGTCCGTGTCCGGGAAGGTGGTCGCTTCGCCCGGCTCGGCGAGCTTGCCGGAAGCATACGCAGCCCGTCGGACGGCCGGTGCGAGGTCAAAGATGTGGGCCATGATGGTTGCTTGGTTCGCCGTGCTCTCACTGGCAGCACTGGGTGGGATGTGGTGCCAGAGGTCACAGTCAACAACCTGCGGGAAGACTGTTCTACCAAGAAAGTATGGTCTGGCCGCACAAATACACACGCTTTCGACTGGCGAGTAACTTGGTATTTCCATCCCCGAAACATCCCTCACCGGGCCCTCATCGGGTCTTCTTGAGAACCCGCAGACGTGGACTTGGCGCTTGATGTCCCCCGCCCACACGGAGTCGCTCCCGGATGAATTCCCCCAACACCAACCTAGGCATAGCACTTCTGCAGGCCAGACCGCGGCATAAAGGATCTTCCCGCCTGTCAGCCTGTCTGGCATTGATGAACCAGAGGGTTGCGGGAACCCCGCGTCTGAACCGTCCACGGGGTTGCGGCAGTTCAAGGTGGAGGAGGGTTGTTGACCTTTGATCTCTGGAGGTTTGAGGATCCCGTCCGGATACGCCATATATATTCTCCACCTTGGTCTCCGGTGTTTACGTCAAGGGGAAGTCAACTTCATAAGTAATTACGGAAAAACACTCTTGTCCAAGCTTTGAACATGGAGGCTGAAGTCGCTGAGCTCAAAAAGCAGGTCGCAACCTTGACGAAGGAGCTGTCTCGCGTGTCCGGTAAGGATTTCTCACGATCCGGAGCCAACCAAGCCCCTTTTATCACTTGGGTTTGATGGTTTCTGCATCCTAGATATCGTTCTGACTGGTTTACAGACGAGTCGGAGGTTCGCAAGACGCACTTCAAATACGGCTATTATCTTGATAAATGCCTTTATAACGAAGTGCGTTCCATGGTCCTCTCCCTCCCTTTTTTTTTTTTTTTTTTTTTTTTTTTTCTTTCCCCTCGCGTTGTTGGAATTCCACCGACCCGTCAACACTAACGAATCCAGGTCGTCGACCTTTTCTCCGACCACCCGGACGCCTATGTGGAGTTCCTTGGGTGCCGCTACCGTGGCAAGGCAGGCATCAAGCGCCTCTACCAGGGCCGGTTCCAAGAGACCTTCGTCAAGGGTCGCAATGGCCCCATCCACGGCTTCCTGCTGGACCACGCCATGATGCAGGACATCGTCGACGTGGATTCAACCGGCACGCACGCGTGGGTTCGGATGAGGACGCTCATGAGTGCGGGCACCCACCAGAGTATCCAGGAGGTCCATCCGCGCGGTCATGCGCAGTGGTGGGAGGGCGGGGTGTACGAGAATGAGTACATCAAGGAGAAGGGCATCTGGAAGCTGTTCCGGTATCGATACTTCCCATTCTGGCACGGTGAGCTCTCCTTGTCTTTTTCTTCCTTCTTTTTCTCTTCATCTCCCCTCTCTTTGGTTCGAGTACTTGACTTACTCTCGATGATAGGCGAGTTCGAGAGAGGCTGGGCGCACACCAAGAAGAACTACATCCCCTGGCCCACCGTGACCTACCCGGAGGACCCCCTCGGGCCCGATGAGATCCTCGAGCAGAAGATGCTCTGGCCAGACACGCGTGTCATCCCGTTCCACTACCCTCACCCCGTGACTGGCAAGAAAATCCACGACGATGATCTGCGTGCGCCCGGCTGGGGCGAGAACGTGTCGAAGTCTGACAAGCCGTTGACGCTGCAGCTGCCCGAGGGCCAGAAGAGGGAGGGGGCGGTGGAAGGCGTTGCGCAGAGTGAGCCGGGCACAAAGATCCTGCCGGAGCTGCTGCAGAACAAGGCTGTGAACGGGGCTTGATGGCATATGATGGCCCCCGGTACGTCCCCAGGACGGAATCCCGTGAATCAAGCCGCTTTCCTTCACCGTCATGAGAATCACGGCGCGTACAAAATATTTGCGTTTTGTTGAAAAGGAAATCTAGCCCAAGATATACATGTTGACGGGGTCGCCACAGTCGCTGTAGCAGTACTCTCAGATGGGGCCGGCGGCGAGGAGACCGGTAGTCGGGGGACATGGTGATTAGGAAGGACTGTTACAAGGTTTTATTACCTGGCTATCTGAGAGACGACGTGGCCTAGGACCTTTTCTTCAGCGTCAAGCTATCCCCCACACTTCCATCGTCTCCCCGGATAAACGTCCATGTCAACTCCTTCTCGCTCTCGATGGTCAACTTCCCAAAACCAAAATGCTCCTCATCCAGCGCGACCGTGATGTCCGCCCAGGCCTGGCCCTCGTCCAGGGTACTGTGGCTCTCGATGTTCCCCGCGGCTCCATTAATGATGTGCGTGAGACTCTTGCCCGGGTTCGTATAGAACGTGTTATTGTTCACCACCGAGCTCGCATCGATCGTCCCGTTCGCGCCCAGGGGAAACAGCCGCTCGTACCAATGGATGTGGCCCGCGAGGAACACATCCACCTCGTGCTCGAGGAACACGCTCTCCCACGCGGCGCGCACGTCGCTCTGGTAGCTCGCCGTCTGCGTCGAGTACATGGGCCGGTGGGCCATGGCGATGACCCAGGGCGTCTTGGCGCGGTCGACGCGCTGCAGGTCGCTCACCAGCCACTGGTACTGCTCGTACGCGGTGTTGTCGCCGATCCGGCCGTCGTCGATCCGGCCGAACGGGCCCGAGTCGGTGATGAAGGTCTCGTCCAGGGTCGGGTGCGTCTCGTTCGGGTTGCTGCCCTCGGCGATGTCGTGCAGGAAGGGCCACTCCGGGGAGTCGGCGTAGTCGGTCTCGCCGTCCAGGGAGATGAAGTGCGCCAGGCCGTAGTCGTAGCTGTACCAGAAGTTCCCGACGCCGCCGGACTCGGGGCCGGGGGCGCGGAAGCGGTGTTGGAAGGCAGTGAAGTTTCTAGCAGGATGCGTCAGATTCCTTGACTCGCAACAGAGGAGGTCCACGAGGAGGTTCACGAGGAGGTTCACGAGGAGGAGCACGAGGAGGGGCATCCCGGGAACTCACCGCTGGGATGGTGGGCAGCTGTAATACGTCAAGTTTGTACTCGGTTCGGTGGAGTTGGACTCGTCATTGTTGAGGTACGCCGTCAGAGGATTGCCTGGCCCGTCGTACCCGGCGCAAGAGGCCTCGTGGTTACCAGGCAGCACCATGTACGGAAGCTTCAGGCTGATGTTGTTGAACCATTGCTGCCAGAGATCCCAATTCGCTTCATAGACCACAGAAATATCGCCGCCCAGTGGGCCCCCTTGGTTGGCGTGCTCACCCTCGGGGAGCGGCGTGTTGTAGCTCTCAGGATAATCCCCGGTTGGTAACTCAGAACTGGTGCCGTTATAGCAGACATTCCAGTCGCTTTCACAGTCGAGAATTCCGTCGTACCAGTCTAGTATGGATTAGCAGCTGTTCCGGAATCCGAAGTGACAGCACCTGTCCACGCCGCTTTCAAAGTTGGGGCGGAGCTTCTTACCATCAGCGTACGAGATATCACCACCATGCCAAACGAAATCCACGGAGCCATTCTGGCTGGCCTTTAGCAGGTGGCTGTAAGTCCCGGCGGCATTGGTGTAGCCCATGTCATTGACCACCGCAACCGTGAAAGGCTTGGTGGTGCCAGCTACTGGGGCGGTCTTGAAGGAGAGGACGTCGGACTGGGTGGTACCATTGCTGGCGGCGATCTGATAGTAATAGGTCTTTGCTCCAGCAAGGCCCTCGATCTGCACGTTGTGGAAGAACTGGCTGCACTGAGTGACGGAGATCAGGGAACAAGGAGGCGTGCGGTCGTATCTGGAACTCAGTCAGGACCCATGTCTCATATTATATATATACATATATATATATCAGAGGACCCAGAGGGCAGACTCACGTTGAAGATGCCCCCTTCGCGAGACAAGTCAAATTTTTCACGGTCTCGCCCCAAAAGATCGTCGGGTCCTCGTCCAGGCCAAAGGGCGTCTGAAAGTGGATGTTGATGCCATCGGGGATGTACGACAGGGAGATGACATTGATATTGTTGGTCGGGCTCTCGGTCGCCGGTGTGACAGCTGGAGGCTCGACCAGACGAGGGAAGCCCTTGCCCTTCACGCCGTTGACGGACGGATCAACCCAATCTCCCACCGGGGTCTCAGGTCCGGTGTACGGGTACACCGTGTCGACATCCCGCGTGGTCTTGTCGAGTGGCACGTCTGTGGGAGCTGCCGAGGCGGCGTAGACGGCTCCGAGGAGGGCGGCCGCGGTGTTCTTCATGGCGGCAAGTGGGTGGACCAATGGTGAGAGGGATGCAAACTCGATGAGCAGGTCGCTGCCGAGCAGACGGTGAGAGCCGGCATGGCGGCGACGGGAGCGATTTCTTTTTATCTCGTCCCGCGTCTGACATCGGGCTGTGCGGCAAAGGCGCCACCTGCATTAGGCCGGTGAAGGAGCACGCCAATCACACTATCAGACAGACATCCCAGCTGCCCAGGACTCCCGATCATCTCCGCTGGTTGGCTTGCAATTGCCATGGCGGCCATTGGATGGGGGCGAGGAGGCGGGACGCGGGAACGAAATGCTTCTTCTGCCCTTGCCAACCGTATATCGTTCAGCTGGGTACATGTGGGTCGGAAAGACTGATGAGCTGCTTGATCTGGTTAGGCCGGATATGAAGATCTCCAAGCCTAGATTGGCAGCTATCTGGGCAAGGCCAGGCTCGGTGAGCGGTGAGCGCTGAGCGCTGAGCGGTGGCACGCCGTCTCGAACCAACACGGAACCAACACGGAACCAACACGGAGAAAGTTCTCTTTGATCGTCCTCGGGCCAAGACCTGTCAGTGGTGATCGACGTGTTTGTCACCTTGGCAGGAAAGCTTGATTTGCTATGTAGAAAAGCATTGCTAAAGTGACAGCAGAAGAATCCCCGGTGAGTATCAACACTACCTGACCTACCTGACCGGCGATCTGCTGCCAAAAAGAAAATCAATAGCGCACCAGCCCAAGCTCCTTCTACCCCAGAAGTTCCCAGTCCATCCCTGTAGATAGAGAGACAAAAAGACACCGCATACGTCCAACTGTTGTCTTGCAAAGCTCGTGAAAGCAACCAAGGGCCCAACACTGGAGGCGGACCCCTTAACCTAGATGGCCACCGCTCAAATCGAAGAGTTGTCAGGCTCACTGACAGTGACAGACTCCTCATCACCACCCTCCGTGACAGACTCCTCATCGCCACCCTCCGTGACAGACTCGACCGGCAGGAAACGACCCCGCTCGTCGACATCATGACCATCGCCACCAGCTCCAGCGGTCATCCTGCTGCCATCCTCGCCGGCGCGCTTCGTAGCCTCCGCTCCAGTCTTGCCGCCACCAGTACCTTGGACAACGGCGACAATGCTGTCCTTGGCAACGGGCTTCGCGCCACCGACACGCTGACGACGCTTGGTCACCGGGTTGGTCATGGCGACGATCGACGTCTTGCGCTTTGGCAAGCTCGGGGTAGCAGCCTCGGGCTTGGACGGGGCCGGGGTCTGCTGGGCGAAGTCGACGACGTTGGTCCCAGATGTATCGCCGGTTCGAGCAGCACCGCCGTCACCAGCGCCGGAGATGGAGCGGGTCGTGCTGAGAGCGCTGGCGGTGGCCATCTTGGTGGCGTTCTTCCTGTTGGGGCGGCCGCGACCGTTCTTGGCAGGAGTCGTGGGGGGTCCGGGGACGACGACCTGGAAGTTGTCTTGGTTGAGCATCATGTGCCGGACGGGACCTGGCAGAAGCTCCCGCTGCTGCTCCGTCAGTGGATCGGGGACATTCGCGGGCGTCTCCTGATCTCCTACCTCCTTTTTCACCTTCGTCACCGACTTGACGGGCGTCTTGGGGGTCTTGGGGGTCGGGGTCTTGGTGATAGCCGTCGTCTTTTGGGCCGTCATCCTCTGCTGAGAAACGCTGGCCTTCCTATTAGCCTTGTGCATGAAGCCGAGCTCCATGGACGGCTCGTCGTCCTCGTTGTCCTCCTCGTTCTTGAGGGCACCGTGATCCATCGCTGCTAGCTCTCGCAAGGAGTTAATGCGCGCTACACCACCCATACGACCCGATTCAGCAGCGCGAAACTGCACCGAACGGCTGGTCTGGTCACCACCTGGGGTGTTTGTTCTCCGCTGCTGCTGCTCTCGCTTCTTCCCAGCTCCACCGTCACCGCTGCCGCCGAGGGTGACATACTCCTTGTCGTCCTCCTCCTTCTGAACACCGCGGCCGCTAGCAGGCAGAAGAACGCGGTTCTCCTGTCTCTGCCCCTCGGCCAGGGCCGCCGACACGCCGACAGACATGCGGTAGGTGTGGTGGTCGTAACCACGACCTGTTTCAAGAAGAAATGACTGGTCGTTCATGCCGTGGTTCTCTTGCTCCTTCTGCTTTGCCAAGTCCCGTGCACATGCGAGGGCCATCTCGTATAATGGCTGGCCTCTCACGAGGGAACCCTTGTTTCCGTAGTTGTTGGGCACAGACGCATTGATCTGGCGCTGGGTGGTGGCCATCTGGCTGATGTACGCGTCAGAAGAGAGAGTGCTGCCGTTGTCGATGGGCAAGAAGCCATGGGACTGGAAGATGTTCGTGGGGAGGGAAGGATTCCTGCCAGGAACATCCTCGGAACCGACGGTACTCGAACTGGGGTTGTGTTCAAACTCGACAGCGTTCGAGAAACGCGGGAAGTACTTGATGAGGACTGTTTCGAGAGCGTAAGTCGACCGGTATCATTGAAGTTCCCAGGTTTGGGGGGGGGTGTTGCTTACTGGACTCTACCAAGTTCTCAACATCCTCCTGGGAGCAACCAACGGCAAGAGCCTTCTTAATGGCCTGGTTGACCTTCTCAAGGTGCTCCTGGCGAGCCATCTTCTGCAGGGTCTGCAGAGCAGTCTGTTTGGGGGCAGCCATGTTTGTGAGGACCAGAAGCCTCGTCAATGGTATGGAGTGGTGGTAAGGGATGGAACCTTGGAAGCGTGTGTTGAAAAGATAATTGGAATAGTGCTCAAGGCTGGGACTCAGGTCTGGTTTGATGTTGAAGTTCAATTTAAGGCTCAAAGAAGTCAGAAACCAGAATCGAAATTGCCGAGTCAGATATCGGGCAAAAGTTAACAGTCTAGTAGGCAGTGAAGATCGGGAATGCAGTTGTGACCCGGTGGATGAAGAGGGGACCCTTTTGTGAGACAAATAACCTCTTTGGAAGAGCGACAAAGCGGGAGGGAATAAGGAGGACCAGAAGACATAGAGTTAACTGGTCATGGATGAAAATAATGTCTCTTCTTCAGATTGACTGAAGGGGGAAGCTAAGATCTCGCGAACTTTCCAATTCCAGAATATCCCAAGAGTTCCGGAATCATCCGAATGCATTGAAGATGGCCCCGAAATACTTCGACATGTGCTGGTGCCAGAGATGAATTAGATGCTGTGCAGGTGCCGAAGAAGTAGGCTAGGTATCAGAAGTGCTCAACCTCAAACAGAAGGCACCCTGAGAGGGAAGCTTCCGGAGAGAAGAGAAAATCAGAGCACTTCAGACGACATGAGGCAGGTAAGTAGTAGTTGTTGTTTTAAGCTGTTAATATAAGGATGCTCGAAAGCCTAGCACCCAAGATTACACAGCGCCGTTGACGGTAAGAGAGCAAAACAATAGCCCGTAGATTAGAGTGGGTGGGTGGATGACGTCGAAAGTATGAGAACTTCGCAAGCTACTCGAAGCTGGCTCATGATGCCATCAAATTCCATAAGGCAGGTAAGGAGGTGGGATAAGATGGAAGAATAGAATTTGATTTGTGAATGAGAGAGCAAGATTGATGTAGAGGCAAGCAGGACTGCAAACAATCCCATGGCCTGTGCGCACCAACTAATGCTATTCCCACTATAGATTCAAAGGTTCTCCTAATACTAATTGTTATCGGGCATACCTAAGAGCTAGGTTAGGGTGCAAATACTAGACTTAGGCGGGAGGGTCTCCTATTATATTACTTTGAAGGAAACAAAGAGGAGGATTTAGAGTCTGCAGCAGCCTACTTTTCCCCTGATCTACTTACCTACTTTTCCCTACCCCCCCCCNNCTATCCTTCCCATCCGTTTACTCACACCCACCCTAATTCTATTTAGTTGATTTTATTCCGGTAGTTCTAATTTCTCTGATAAAATGCTGACTAATTCCCAGCTTAGTCTCTATACCTGTATAAGGCAGGTGCTAGTAAGATCTTATAGCGCAAGAGGCAAGTGGACTAGCACCCAGGAGCTAAGTTTAGGAGGAAGTTTTTAGGGAAGAGAAGTTATTCAGCTGTTCCAAAGATTCACCCGGATCTTATCAGAATACTAACCATCATGGACGAAAGTCAAATATTTCTGTGCAGTGCCATCAAAATATAGGCGGCGAAAGCTTAAGAAGCCTCGTCTCCATAGCAACTTGGCCTGGGACTCTGTCTGTTGAAACCTGCACTGAGGATTTCCTCCAATGATCATCCAAACAACTACCTCTATATGGACTGCTGATCTAAGCAGTCAGGGAAGGCAAGTATGAGCCAGGGCTGAGACAAGACTGCGTAATCATAGTTACTCGGACTGACCCTGTCCGGTGACTTTTTGCCAGGTACAGCACCTGTTGGGAACTAGCACATATCAACCGAATAAGCAAGCGGTCCACTCCTGTGAGACACCGTACCCACATATGATACGCATCTGGCATCAAACACTACCACCCATATACCGAACAGCGTGGACGTAAACACGGTACACAACCCATTCGTCACCGCCAGCACCACGAACAACTCCTCCTACAACACATGCTCCAACTGCAAATTGGTCGGCTGAAGGAATAATAACGATACAGATGAAGGGCGAGTCGTTAATTGAAGCATGGCTGAGCTACCTTGATGCGCACCCAAAGGAGTTTCTCGAGCTTCGCGAACCTGTGGAGAGGCCTGAATAGGATCTGAGGGCTGTCGTCCGAGCGAATTGGGCTAGGAGCAAGACACGAATGAGCCAGACCTTAGCCTTGCAGACGCATTCGCCCGTTCTCTTCAAAGCCTACTCCATCATGCACGGATATGCGTGACATGGTTCGGACCACCTACTGTGTATCGAGCGCCGTATGCCCGCGACACGAATACCCGGGAGATGGGGCGACATTTGATGGTCATGTTACCTCGATCCCCAGATGCAGTGCCGCTCATCGTCGTAATTAGTTCGGCCGTAGTCTGGACTATAGTCTTGGCAGCTCGGGCCTCGCGCTCGAGCTTGGGGACGAGGTCACATACTTAACCTTGGAAACAACTTGCGAGCCTGGATCTCTTGCAGATATGGGTATATATGGCAGCGTAAAGCCCGAGGCAGCACAATAGTCCACAAGTTACAACAGCCATACATCCACACACTGGCCGCTCTGATCCGAGACTTCTTCTCTCCACTTTCAGCTCCAGTTGAATCCAAACCCCATCGTCATGAGCATCTCACCCAAGCGGATCCTCGGGATTGGGATCCTCAAACAGGTGTCGCAGCAGGATCCCACCTACGACCCCGAGCGTGTCAAAACGGAAGTCAATGAGGAGCTGGCAAGACTCAAGGAGGCAGGCTTCGAAATGACGCTGTATTTCGCGGACAGCAAAGCGATAGAGAAAACCATACCAGAGGTCAGGCGGTATCTCCGGGATTCTTCATGGGATGGCGTGTCCATTGGGTTTGGTCTCCGGGGCGATGTCGAGTATACGGCCCTGTTTGAAGAGATTGTCAACGTGGTAGTGGGAGAGTCCGCGAAGGGCAAAAGTCCAGTGCCGAAGTTCATGTTCACGAGCTCTACCACAGATATTTATGATGCTGCCGTTCGAGTACTTGGTCGCTGACCAGGTGGCATGAGGTATTGGCTCTAATATCATGGCTACCTAATTCCTCTGAAGTTGCACAACTTGAATAGTCCTTCACGGCTGCTTACCACCCCCCGGGCCCCCCCAAAAAGTCGATAGTAAATAACTGGATATGTACACTTTTGAACTTAGAAATCCCATGGCAACCCACCACCGCCAACTGCCATTCAGCTCAGACTACCACTCTATCTTGAAGATCCCGTGATCTGAGTCATCCCCATCAGGGCGCCGAGGCCTTAGCTTCTGGGCTGAGGTGTTGACTGGGAACCAGCAAGACACCATCGTCCCGGTGCCGTCCAAGATTGGCTCGGATGGCTCGGATGGCTGTTGAGTCTCCTCAGCCTGCGCAGGGTTCTCCCGTGCGGCTCTTTGTCTGGCTTCATGCTCCTGCATGAGCATTGCTAATTGGGCCAGATCTGGCATGTCCGACATCTATTTTGATAGTGTGTTCAAGAACGGACACGGACTTTGGGGTTTGACGGTTTGGATATTCTCGGGACACGTTGGAATAGAGCCTCGTCTACGAGGGCTGGCCTGTATTTATGGTAAACGGGATATCAGACCGCCTCTATTGGCGTAGCTCCCCACTTGCTCCAACGACTCCCGTTAGCTTGACGGACTCATCGTGTCGCAGTATCTGCCTTCTTGACTCAACATCACTGAACGGTCTGTATCTCACGGAGGAGTAATACATCACCCGGGGGCTTAGAGACTATAGAAGAGCGGAAGCCTCTTTGAGAGATAAAAGTATTTGATTACCACCGAGAAGTACTACAAATAACTCCCTCGCTTATCACCTGCTGACAAGAAGTACCCAAGCCCAAATGTCCCGCTTTCCTGTCACCGCCTGATTTCTCTTAAACACCTTCCAAGTCATGTCCCCTAACGACAGGATTTTCCTATGCATGATACATTTGTCGACAACAAATCAACTGAATCATGATTTTAATCCAATCCAACCCAACCCGCCATCTCCACCTGGATCTCACTTACAAGATCCAACAGCATCAAGTTTTACCTCAATCCCTTTTGCGCGCGATGCCCTATTGAAGTACCTACCTACATACCTAGGTCACCATCGAGATCCATGCAAAGCATCCCGACCTGCAACGCCGAAAGACTCCACATAACCACCACCAGAAACAAACACGTGCAAAAATCCACCATGAACCCATCGCACAGACCCCAGCCCCCATCCTCCTCCGTCTCCAATAGCCATACGAGCTCGTCGGGGTCCTCCTCGTGGTCATCCACCACTACCCACGCCGAGGTCGATGCGGCAGAGCTTCTGTGCGAGGCAGGAGTGGAAGAGGCATCGCCGATCGTGAATCCGTCCAGGCTTGAACTGCGACTCCTGGACGGCGGGGGGTGAGGGTGGCCTGGTGGGGAATCCGGGACCGTGGGTGGTGGCGTGGTGCGCAGCGACTCCCTTCCTGCCTCTGCGTCTGCCCACTCTGTGACGGACATGGATAGGGACACGGACGATCGGGTGTCGGAGGGTGCGGAGGGATGCGCGTCATCGGGGGCCGAGCTCGCGAGCAGTTCGCATAGCGGCGGCGCATCGTCGTGGCCGTCGCGGCCGTCGCGGCTTGCAGCCAGGTATGATCGAGGAGACGGCGGCGATCGCGGGGCTGGTGCGTCCATGTTGTTGTTGTTGTTGTTGTTGTTGTTGTTGTTGTCGGATGCGGACACCTCGGAGCGGCTGGTGTCCGTGCCAATGAATTGTCCGGGCTGCGCAAGACGTAATAGCTGGAGCCGCAGGCCGTCCACGTCTGCGGTGCCGTCATCTTCGGAGAGCGTGCTAGAGTTGCCATCCGCCTCCGCCTCCGCGCCCGCGGGTGTTGGCGCGGGTGTGGGCGCGGGTGTGGGCGCGGGTGTGGGCGCGGGTGGGAGCATGACGAGGTGGTTAAATGGTGGTGGCGACTGATCGTCTACGTCGCTGAGCCAGGCCTCGATGGCCTGCCTTGTTTGCGCCGTCGTGGCGGCGTCGGTCTCCCGCGGAGGGTGGTGGTGTGGGTTGTTAGGCAACATGGTGGTGAAGTCACAGCGGTGTACGAGGCCCCGTCGGGGGTTTCAGCGGTTGTCGACGATTGGGTCGGTGGCGCTGGCGATGGTGATCTGGAAACCGAAGGGGTGGTCGGGGGAGGCGTGGAGATGTAGGAGGCCTGGTATAGAGGAGATTTGATGTCAGCAGCATCTAGGGCATCGGGCGATGATCGCTGCATAAAGATGAAAGATGGCCTGTGGGTTAATCGACTATTGGAGTGCAAAGAGGCGAGGCATCCTCCGGTTGCCCAGGTGCAAAGAGGAAGTAGACGAGCAGCGGCATCCGGTCACAGGTGGATTGCGCCGGCACAAGACGCCAAAAGAAAGGGAAGAAGAAAAGCATGACTGACAATGATATGTGAAATCCCACACGCAAAGAACAATATACTGGGCAGCTTCAAACTCTTCCTGGTTGAGGGCGTAAGACCAAGCCACTTTGAGGCCTGGGAACATGGTAGCGGAAGCAAGAGGAAAAGCTAAATATGGGATTCGAGAAAGACTCCAGGGCTCAGAAACTGGCCTCTAGATGAAGTGTAGTGATTTTCCTTTTCGGGACAAGTTTGTAGGTCGGAAGTCTAGGCCTTGGATAGATTTTCAAGCGCGGAGCAAACTGAGTAACTTAGCTGTGTAGCGCGGAGCGGACAGCATGAAAGCTCGGGGACGCGGACATCTGCCCTAAATACCGTTGCGATGGTGTACAGCTCGTGGATGCTCTAGATGCCAATTACTCTGTACACTGCAAGTGCGGTGTGTGGGGGCAAGGGACTAGTACCTCCTCAAGGTGGACGATCAACAGGCTAAATGCGCCTGGATGCGTTCAACAATTTGCACGTGAGTGAATAGCTGCGAACTACCAAACTACCAAACTACCCTGAGTTCTCGTGACCTGCCCGGAGGGCATATGCGAAGACAAGTAATGAAAAAAGTAATCTAATTCATCTGGCCAAGTACAGCACAGAAATAGTCGAAACCGGGGAAAACAGATGGAATTGAGCATGGGTGGGCTCGAATAGTAGATTGTAGCAATGTGCCGATTGAATACAATTCATCAGTCCCATAAGCAGGCAAGAGTGCGATGTACACATCTGCTCACAGCTCTCTATGTAGGTACGTACTCAAGCCAGATAACATAACCGGTCGCGCCTTACGTACAGACGGGAGATATTTACCGTATATGAAAAAAAAGACGGGCCATCGATCACCATTATAGTAGCCACATGGTGCTCAAACAAATGCCGTGCCGTGACACGAACCGCGCCTCGTTCTTTGGCAGCGACGATGTGCCTCGCACCAAGATGTCCAGGAAGTCAGGAATCCCGTGACGTGACAGTGGTCAGTTTGAAGCCATCGATGGATGAAAACAGCCTCCCAAAGAAACACGCGTATCCAAACAATGCGCAGTCGGCATCGTGGTATCTTGTCGTGTCACGTGTGTCACGTGTGTCACGTGTGTCATGCAAGCTGGACGACTATTACTATTACTGCCCGAGGCCCCGAGTTTGCAATCGCCAAACGGCGCTTCGTTCCCTGACAGCCAGACAGCAAGAGACCTGCCATTCTCAGACACACGTCCAGGGCCGCGGGAGAGCGGACGACATCCGTGATGCGCCACACGTGGGCGTCAGGTTGTGGAGACACTGGAGAGCCGAGAGCCCCTGAAACCCCCAGGGACCAGCGGACCCTGAGACCAGCGGACCCTGATGCAGTAAACACAGTCCAACGTCGATCAGCCCTCGTGGATGACGATGACCTCGGGAGCGCCGACTGACTGGCTTAGGTCACAAGACGGAGAAAATATCGGAAGATCGGAACACCGCTCGAGATCTCCGGAGATATCTACCCATCTTATCTCCACGTGACCCGAGCCCGCCAAACAAAAACCGCCGATTGCGTATCACGACATCTGCAGACCCGCTTGCAAAGACATGAGACATGCTCTCAACTGGCCCCTGACTCCCCTATTCAGGCCTAACACGCACGACGCACCTGCAGGGCCGTACGATCTGGTACGATCTGGTCATCCAGTTATCGGTATCGGATCCCGACTACCTAATCAGATCTCGCCCGGATCCAAGCTCCAAGGCTCCAACATCACCGGCACGGGGAACCTTGGAACCTTGCGGCCCACCGCGTCCGCAAATACTACGAATCGCCGGCCCACGGGGCCCCATTAGGCCAACTTTGGGAGGAAGAACCTGGAACTTGCTCTCGAGACTGGAGTTAGGAGATCGTCAGGGTTTCTCTGCTGCGGGTGGTGCATCACCCTTACGACACGGATAGACACCGGTGACCCAAGATGCTTTTAAGCACGCCCACGTCCGCCGCGGCGGCTTCCCAGCTGCCACTGATAAAGCTGGGTGCTCGCCGGACCGCCTCCCTCCAGCTTCTTGCCTGTCGAAGCCGCCGTCGCCAAGCTTGCTCTTACGCAACCACCACAACCTCACCGTTCTTACGAGTCCGACCCGGTCTCAGCAACCCCGCCTCCAGCAACAAGCCTATACCACTCAGCAGCACGTTAGCCATGGGCAGTATCACACCACCACGCCAGTTCCATGGCTCGCAAGGCTGGACCAGGATGTACTCGAGCGACCGCAAGTACGAGGCTGTGGTTGTAGGCGGTGGGGCCGGGGGCATCGGCGTTGTGGGCAACCTGTTGGAACAGAAGAAGGAGCCGATATTATGGGTCGATGACCTGTTTGATGGCGGCCGGTTGAACAAGCACTACCGGGAGGTGCCCTCGTGCGTCTCGATCTCTTCTGTCCCTCGACCTGGGACGACGCCTGACTGACGCGTCGGCAGAAATACCAAGGTCAAATTCTTTACCAAGTACGCCGAGGGCGTCGAGGCCTTTCGGACCATTGCCAAGGAAACCCCCGAGCCCAATGCCATGAGCCATCTTCTCAGTCTGGACCCGGAAAAGACTTGTCACATTGCACAAGCCGCGGATTTGTGTCTAATGTTGACCAAGGGCCTCAATGAGGAGAAGGGTGTGTTCAAGCAGCAGGGCAGGGTGACGGATGCCTCGTGGTCGAATGTGAGTATCTTATCTTATCTCATCTCCCTCCCTCCCTCACTAACGATCAGGAACTAACACCC
>MUZH01004200.1:0-57096 GCA_003012965.1 Juglanconis oblonga | reverse complement strand
CCTCCCAGCCCCGCCCCAAACACACCACCACTGCCCACATCAAAATCGCCACCCGCCCGATTCAGCGCCTCGACGATCTGATCCCCGCTCATGCTACTGAAGGGGAACAGATCAGCACCCGCCGCCGTCCATCCAGGCGTGCCCGTATCATACGTGTTCAGCGGCGGCGGCGGCGGCACCGTGAAGCCCCCCACCGTGTTGAGACTCGCGGACCCCGGCGTCGAGGCGCTCTTGTGCCTCGCGGCGCCGCCAAAGGGCGTCATCGTGCGGCGGGTCGACGACTCCGCAAACACCTGCCTCGGCGTGCCCAACCCGTGCCTCGACAGCGCGCCCGTCTCGGCCGCCGCCTTGCGCACCAGAATCCGTAGATACTTGGCATACAGCGCACACATGCCGTTGCGATGGCGGGTGATGTTCCCGATCTTGTCCAGCACGTCCGCCAGCTCCTCGATCAGCGTGCGCACGCTGGGCGCGAGCGCCGCGCTCGAGCTGTTCAGGCTGGTGTTGGTGATGGAGGAGATCTGGGTGCTGAGGCGGAGGGCGAAGCACGCTGCGAACGAGACCATGATGGCGGTGTTGTTAGGCATGGAGAAGAGCTGTTTCTCGCCTTGCACGGCGGCGCGCATCACGTTGAGCGAGGCGGAGAGACCCGCGGTGCGGAAGAACTGGCGTACTTCGACAGGCGCGGTGGGGTGGTTGATTACGGAGCTGTAGATGGAGAGGCGGGTGTGGGTGATGAGGATCTCGACGTAGGGAGGAAGACGGTTTTCTGCTGGCGTTAGTGGGAAGCAAGGGAAGGAAGAAAGAAAAAGAAGAAGCAGAGAGAAGAAGAAAGAAAGCAAAGAGCGGGGGGGGGGCTCTTAGCTTACGGGGTCCTTGGCCTATGGTCTGACCCCATTCGAGGTACCATTGCTCGAAAAACTTGTCGACTGTGCTTTGTATTCTGCTAGTTGTCAGCAAAAGCTTGGGTTTGTCTCGTCGCAGGGGCGAACTCACGATCGTGCAATAAGGGAACCATCTGTCATCCCTTCTCTCGATCCGTTACACAGCGACCGAATCGTGTCAAACAAACCATCCAAGCCCCTCCTCAAGACAGCCATCGATACCAATGCCCCATCCATGCTATCAGCGATATCCGATATGTGCCACTGATCCACCCTCCGGATGATGGGCGTCATAGGCAACGTATAACTCCGCCCTCGAGCAAGACACATGCCCCTCTCCAGCACGAAGAGCGCGATCCAACACCTCTCCCTCCTCCTCACGAGCCTCCTCCCCAGCTCTGAGTTTGGATCCACATCCTTGAAACCGCCCGACCTTAGCGCAAGCTCCGGGTCAATACAATCCTGCCGTGCCAGATCCCCGGTCGTGCCGTTCTTGAATGCCTCCGCCGGCATCGACGTCTTGGGCATCTGCAGGTCGATAGCGATCGTCGTGGCCAGCGAGACGTACCAGCACGTCTCGTCGTCGGTGCTGTGCACACCGGGGCCCATCCAGGGGACGTTGATCATGAAAGCCAGAACGATCTCGGTCGAGCGGTGGCGTTTCTGGATGACTTTGGCGGCCAGGGTTTTGCAGTGCTTCGAGAGACGTTTGGAGAGCGCGGCGGCGGACTCAATGAAGAGCGCCGAGGCGGCCATTATGGAGGTGAAGAGGAAGGGAGAGCGGGCGCGTGTCCAGGGGACGGTGTAAAGAACAGGATCCAGGCCCCAGCGGGTATGGGAGAGGTTCTTGTGGAAGCTGGGGGTAGGTGTCAGCAATCCTCACAGCCGTCGCCAAGCAAGGGCCACGCGACTTACAAGTCGAAGAGCATCTCCGCCTCCTCCTCTGTCACCAGCCCCAGGTCGATCGGGTCATAGTCCTCGCCTCGATCGATATTGAAATGCGTCGTGCCAAAGAAGGCCTCGACCTGTCTCATCTCCGGATCGAGGTCATTGGGGACCGTGCTCGCGGGCGGTTGAGAGATGGCGGTCCCGGGGTCCTGCACGTGACCGGACTCGGGAGACAGGTGCAGATTCGACGCGCGAGCAAGCAGTTGCAATGGGTTCTCGGCATCGTCGACGGCGAGTCGCTCCTCGGGTTGGACGTGGCGCTGTGACATGAAAGACTCCCGACGGCCAAGGCTTTCCTTCCGCGAGCGGGGGCTCTCGTCATCCTCGGAGGATGAGTCCTCCAGGATCTCGCTTGAGCCGGCCGTGGCTAGTCGCGGTCGCTTGTTGCTGTCGGTTGAGCCGTTCAGCTGGGCCTCCTGGCCGTTGGCCAGCATGGACTTGAGCTCGACGATGGCCTTGCCGGCATCTGTGCTCTGGACGCCTGGGCCTGCTCTTTTGAGAGCCGCCTCGACCTGGTAGAGGGCCTTCTCGAGGCCCTTGCGCTTACTGGCGATGCGGTTAGTGTGCGATCGACGGCATGGTGGAGGAGCTGTGTGATGGCGGGACTCACTTCTTGACGCCTTTCCTCCTGCCGACGTTGAAGGTCGGGCGGATGCAGTCGCCGCCGGTCTGGACACATCGTCGGCAGCGAACAGGATCATTGCCCTTCTCACACCGAACCTTGCTCCTCCGACACGACAGACAGGCGGCAATCTTGGAGGCGCGATGCTCGGTGACGGGAGAGTTGACAGAGCCGGCGCCATTCTGGCTGTTCTGGGGGCTGGAGGAGGTGTTCAAGGTGAGATCGGGCGGGCGGGCGGACCCGTTCAGAGCCGGCGGCTCCGGCTTGACGGTGACTGTGTCACGTATATCGTGGGGATCCATTGGGTGTGGAGCTGAGACAGGTACTGTTGCGACCCGCCTCCACTGTTCGGGGCACAAATCTGGGGAGAGATTCAATAGAAAGGCGAGGATTCGAAGGATGGTTGCTTCGGGTTCTGCAGAAGCAGCTTTCAGTTTCAGGGGTGCCAAAAAAAGCCGATGGCCTCCTTGGCGAAGCGAGCGAGGTTGGGGGGCGGGGAGATGCAACGCCCGGGAGTGCTATATCACAACAAAAAGCCTCGTCGATTTGAACGAGTCTCGGTCTTCTCAACAAGCTTCTGGTGCCAAGCTGAGGACGCCGGGGTTCTGTCGTCACAGTCCTTCCTTTGCTCAGGAAGCAATCGCCGTCACAGCCATCGGAAGCTCAAGCCGCACCAGGTCGATCGGATCCTCAAGGTCTAGTGCCTATGCCGACGTCGTCGTCACGGGAGATGTGATCGATGGCTGGTGTCGAGCCCGGCAGGCCGGCAGGGGGGAGGCAAACTCTGGATGGGGGCACGGCGCGGCTAATGGCCAGGTGGTGGTGTTGATGAACAGCGGAAAGGTTGGTGGTGTTGCACGCAATATCAGATGTCGGGCAGGCCGATAGGGAAGCCCAGCCCGAAGAGGAAAGCTTAAAATCGCCTCCGAGACCCCTCACTATAGGCGGAACATATGAGGTGGCTGGCTCATGCAGCCGCGGGGGGAGGTGATGGGGAATGGGAGGGAGTAACGTCCATCAAGTACGTAATAAACAAAACAACAACAACAACAACCAAAAACAAAAAAAACAAAAGGGTTTCTGCTCAGACTAGGCCAGACCAGACCTTCTCAGCCCAAACCAGAAACAGCACGCGAGCGGGAATAGAGAGAACCTGAACTCTAAAAGGCGCCTTCGAGGTTCCCTAGTACTAGTACACTAGGTGCATTGCGGAGGGTGACGACCGACCCTCTTTTCTCTTGTCCAACCAAACAAACCTCTCGTTCCAAAACCTCCACCTGCAGACGGGTGATTTCCCCGAATCTCTTGGCGCGTTGGCCGGACGGGACCCTTGTCTCGGTGGAAAAGTATACCCCGGATTTTCGATTATATTTGTGGGACAAAAGCGATATGAGGGACATCGGTACGTATTGACTAGTCTGAGTACCTAAAATGTGGCCGGGGCTGACCTATATGCGATTACAATGCACAGCCCTACCGCACGCATATAATACCGTTATATCGGTATATCAGCCGATATATTAGAAGTCTCGGTACCTAGGCGATCCTCGGGGGTAGCAGCATTTCTATATGCCTCCTCGCTATGCCCCTAGGATCTAGTATCGTAAGATTTTTATAGTATTAAGGGCAAAAACTATACTTAATAGTATTAGAAAACCTTAACTAGAACTACTGTAAAGCCCTAAATAGCAGCCCTATCTACTAGACCTACTAGATTAACGAATCCCTTATAATCTCCTCTAGCCAGGGCTTTCGTAAACCCGTCCGCTAGGTTATTAGCGCCGTCGACTTTCTTAAAGGCAATATGCCTATATACTACCTCCTTGCAGATATAATACTAGCGTATACGATAGTGCTTAGTGCCCTAAGTAATACTACTATTAGATACCTACTTTAGTATGCCTATACTATCCGTTAGGACTGTAATAGGCCCGTCGGGTATAATGCCTAACTTTGTAAGGAAGCTGCGAATCTATATTGCCTCCTTAGCGACCTCGTTAGCAGAGGCGACTTTAGTCTCCTATAAAGACTATAATATGCCGGCTAAGAGCTTAGACCTCTAGCTTATAGCGCCTCTAGCTATAAAAAAGATTTACCCTTTAATAGATTTAGATTTATAAGGGCCGTTATAGCTAGTATTAATAGCTCTAAATAGGCCTAGTTTATTATATCGTTAGTAAGGGTAATCGTTAGCTAGTAGGCTATATTATATCGTAAGGTTCGGGTATAACTTAATATAGTTTGCTACTCTTGCTATTGCTATTAAGTATACCTATAAGGGATTAGCTATATAGTATGCTAGCGCGCCTATACTCTAACTTAAATTAGGCCGGCTATATAATACTAGAAAGTTTAGCTTTCTAATAAAGTAAGTATATTATAAGACCTCTGCTCTGCTTATAACCTCCTTATTTAATGCTAGAATGCCATTATTTCAGGGGTTAAATAGACTGCTAATAGCTTTTCTAATACTTAAACCAAGCTTTTCGAGCGCCTTTATTAGGTACTATTACTAATTAATTATTATATCGCTATCGTAAGCTAAACGCCTAATCCTTATCCCTGTGAAGGTCCGACCTACACGACAACTGAAGGTAGGTGCCTAAATAGAAGTATGATTGCTAATAGAGAAGGAGAGAGAGAACTAAGCTAGCTAGACTGCTATATATGGGATATCCCCTACCTCGCCAGCGACCCTAATTATATAACCTTATCGTAGGTCCGCCAGAAGTCCGGACTATTGCTAGTATAGTGCCGTATCGGTATATAGAAGGCTATAGCAAAGCCTAGCCTATTATATGCCCCCCCCTTTGCAGCCCCGAAGGAGCGCTATATTAACGGCCGGTCCGTATATCCCCTTCGTCCCCATATTAGTATAATGCAATCCGTTTGCACTATAGCCTATAGCAGGCTTTAGCTAAATAGGCGTTAGCGCTATCGCCGCCTTAATAATATTTCGGCCCTATCTTATCTATAGCCTTAATTCTATTTCCTTCCTCCTTTCCTTCTTTATTATAGTTATTTATCGTCTCTCCTCCCCCTCCTTATATAGTAATAGTTTCGTCTCGGCCCTTATCCTTATCCTTAATGCTTATCGTATCTCCCCCCCCCCGTTTCCGTTATTAGTCCTCCTTATTCCCGTTATTAATTCGCCTTAGCCCTGCTTTATTCCTTATAATATATTCCCCCCCCTTAATAATAATATAGCGGATATCTAGAATAGTAGTATATTAGGCAATACTGCTGCTAATGCCCCCGGTAGTAACCCCCCCTACGGCAGTAATAGTCTAAGTCCTAAGGTAAGTAAGAGAGCAGGCGTTAATTTCCTATGCAAGTCCTATTATAGACGCGCTTTATCCTTAGGCTGCTTTCTATACTAACTTATTATGCCCCCCTATAAGGATACTATGCTATCGGAGCTTTCCTTATCTAAGGGGACTCCGACGATAAGGATGCCGTTCTCCTAGCCTAGGAGACCTTCTTATATAAGAACTATATAGAGCGCCTCGGCAAGATAAGGGCTATCGATTACTAATATAGTAGTCGTAATATATCCTATATTAGTTGCTGCTAGCAAAAGAATATATATATTTAGTTAATATATAAATTCGCTATATCGGCTCCGCTTTATTATATTTAGCGCAACCTAGTCGCCCTAATTATAGGTAGTAAGTATTTTACTTACTACCCTAAGCATTACCCGAATAGCTATATTAAGTAGTACCCTACTTTTACTCCGGCTTTTAATATAGCCTTTAAGGCGGTTTTTAACTTAGTTAATATTGCTTATTAGACCCCCCTCCCCTCTCTCCCTATAGTCGCCTCGGTATAGTCTACTTATTATACCGACCCCGTCGGCTCTCCCGTATATGCCTTTGCCACCCCTGCTGCTAACTCCTCTGCCGCCCCTGCTACCCTTAGTACGGCCTTGGCGCCGATCGGCTAGAACTTAGCCTATCGTTTATTCCCCTCGGGCGGTCGCTATAGTAGTAATGCTATAATCCTTATTAATACTATCGCTTAGGGCGTCTAGGCTATTAATACTAGTATTAAGAACCTCTCGGTATATCCGTCCTAGGACTATATTTATACTGCTATTAATTTTAATATAGGCCTAGCTCTATAAGTCGGATATATAGTATTAGTATACCGAGGAGCGTTATAAGCGTAAGTCTCGCGCTTAGTCCGAGATATTAATAGCTATAGCCTAGCGGCTAAATAATAGTAGTAATAGTAATAGCTCTTATACTGCCTGGCCTTAGGGTATGCCCGCCTCGGGCCTATATTACTCCGCCTCCCTTAATAACTCCCCCTCGGAGGGTCGTCGCTGCCGCTATAAGTGCGATAAGCATAAGCCCGGCGAGTATAGCTTAGATATACGCTATTACTATTAAGGAGGTTCTTTAGGTAGCTATTATATATATACGATTATATATTATATTTCGGTATGCAGTAGTAGGGGCCCTCCCCTATTATATAACCCTCCCCCCTTATTATTTCCCCCCTTTCCCTTTTACCCTATAGCAGACCCTTAATCCGCTAGATAAATCAAACTAGGTATAGCTACCCGCCCTATAATAGAAATAAACAGTACCTTAAACTCCCTATGCCTGAAAAGAAAAAGTAAAAAGCTATAATATTAAATTATTACCCTTCTCTGCTTTATAATAGACCGGGTCGGGCCTATCGAGTTATTAGGGCAAGGCTGCTTTCGTTATAATTAAGGTCCTAAGTATACTCGAATATTACCCTATTCTGCCTCGAACTAGTCTAAAGCCTCTATATCGATAAAGTTCTCTAATAATTATTATTCCGGTATATTATAACCCTGCTATTTTATAAGTACCTATTGCTTTCTTTTGCCTTATATATTCTTAGCTTATAATATCTCCTTTATTATATACTTTTTATAAGTATCTTTATTAACTTTAGATAATATTAAAACTAAGGCTAGTCTAATATTAATATATTCTTAGGATAGCAGTTATTGCTCCTTATCCTATTTAATTAGCTCGATATAGAATTTATTATATAGCCCCCTAGGTATATCTAAGATAATATTTAGCAGGTTAGGTACCTCTATTATGCGGTATTTATTATAAAGCTAATCGAGCTTCTTATTAAGTCGGTTTATCTTAATATTCCAGAGCTATAATTATACCTAATTGCCTACCTTATACCTTTCTGCTAGGCGATAATATATATTTACAGAAGCCTCTTATTGCTGCTAGGCGAAAGCAATTACTACTTAGGCTATATCTATACCCTCCTTTAAATAATATAGGAATAAGATTATATAGCCTTTAAGGCTTAATAATAGGGCTATAATATCCTTTACTAATAGGATAGTAGGGATATCGAAGCTATTTAGGAGCTAGTTCGTACTAACTCTAATTATTATTAAGTCCTAATTATTTAATATTATCTAGCAACCGGCTAAATAATCTAGCTAATCTATCTAAGAGTATATAATATACGCCTATAAGTATTTCTAAATCTCTTAGTTTGCCTACTTAATACCTTTATCCGTTTCCGAGTAATAAGTTATCGATAATAGCTATTTAATGCTTATTAGGCAGTATAGGGTTAACTAAAAGATATTAACCTAGTCCGAGCTATAATTGCTAATAATTAACTTTAGGAACCCCTAAAAATGCTATTATATATCCCGAAACCGCTTTATATATACCTCGGCCTTTATAAAGTATATTACTTTAAGCTATATATACTTCGATAAGCAGTCGGTAATTATTATTAAATATTATAAGCTGCCTATCCTTATAGGGAGGTTAATTATAAAATCGATAGAGATCTAGGATTAGAACCTATCCGGGGCGGGAATCGGTTATAGTAAGCCTTAGTATAGGCGGCGTAATAGGGTATTTCGGCGATATATATTATAGCTTCTTATTAGGTCCCGTATATCTTATATTATCCCGTCCTAGTAGAAATCTTATTAAAGCACTTTAAAGATAGTATTCCGCCCTATATAGCCGAATAGTAGTAATTCGTAAACCCGCTATAGAATCCGTATTATTAGCAGCTTAAAGTTCGGCAGCTATAGGCATCTGCGGTATTATAAAGCTCCTTATATATTTATTATATAGTCCCCGATCTATTCCCTTATCCCCGCTTTTAGTAGGAACGAATATACCCTATCCTATACTGCCTATAATTTAATAGTATATATTTTATTAATACTAACCGCCTTATCTTAAAGGGATTAGAGTAAGTCCTCTAGAAAGATTATACTCCCTTTAGGAAGTGCTATATTAGGGTCGGCTAGGTTAAGAGGGTATAATGCTAATATTAAGATAGGTTAAAAAATACGGGTAATATATCGAGAGTCTGTAGGCTTATCTTAGGATTAGTATAATAAAGTATTAAGGCATTAGGCTATCCTATTAGGTCGGTATTTTAAGTAATAATTAAAGAGCGAGAGTATCTTAAATTATTATACTTACTGCTCTAAGATTAGGCAGGGTTAAATAAAGTATTTTAACCTTTTATAATCTATAAAGATAGTAAATACCTTATATATACTCCTTAGCTCGGATAACTATACCTTTAGATAGGAGATAACTACTAATAGCTCTTTATTATAAATAGTATAATTATGCTATACTCCTATTAGCCGTATAGAGTAGTAAGCTACCGGTTATAGCACCCTATCCGGACCGAATTATAAAAGGCACCCCCCAAGGGCTATTCCTAAGTAATCCGCCTTAATAACCGTATCCTAGTCGGGATCCTATTATACTAGTATTAGGGCTATAATAAATATCGTCTTTAATTACTAAAAAGCCGCCTCCGCCTTTAGCGATTACTTAAAACGGATGCCCTTTTTTATAAGGCGGATTAGGGGGTCGATAATATCTAAGAAGTTATTAATAAAGTCCCGATAGAAGTTTGCAAACCTAAGGAAGCTATATATATCGTATAACTTTTTTAGTATTTCCTATTCGGCGATTATATAAACTTTCTCCGGGTCCGCTTATACCCTTAACCCCGCCTTAATAATAAATCCGAGGTATTTAACTTACTTTATTATAAACTTATACTTCTTAATATTAAAGTAAAATCCGGCCTCCTATAAATAATAAAGCACCTCCCGGACCTTTTTTATATAATCTCTCTAAGACCCTAATAAGAATATTAATAGGTTATCTAAGTAAGCTATAATATAATTATCTAAGATATTATATAGGACGTTATTAATATATTATTAAAATATAGCTAGGGCGCTTATAAGTCCGAAGGGGCAAACTAATTATTTAAAGAGTCCGAACTAGGTCCGGAATACTATTAGGTACTTATTACCCGGTATAATATAAATATAATAGAAAGCCGAGCGGATATCGAGTTTTATAAACTATCTCGCCTTTAATAGCAACCGTAGGGTTTCCTTAATAAGTAAAAGTAGGAAATAATCCTACTTAATAAGCTTATTAAGGGCCCGGTAGTTAATATAGAACCTTTATCCTTTATCCGCCTTATAGATAAGTAGTATAGGTATTACTACTGCTAAAGAGCTTGCTTGGATTTAGCCTTTATCTATTAATTCCGTTACCTACTTCTATAGCTTAAGTAGTTAGTCCTATAATATAAAATAGAGTAGTCCCTATAGGAGATTTAGGCATTCTTTATCTACCCCTAGTTTTAACCTAATATAATAATCGAAGGTCCCCCGATATAGTAGTAAGTCGGCTGCCGTTTCTTTATTAAAGAGACTTATAAAGTCTTTATATTCTAAGGGAAGCTTCCATATCGGGTCCTTATCTGCTACCGGGGCTATTGCTTATAATACTATTATAATCTTATAAAGACTTATCCCTAGGAGAGAGATATTATTATCCTATATTGCTTATTGCCGCTATATTAGGGCTACGAAGTAAGAGCCTATAATTCCTATTATATAAAGGTCCTTCGGGCGATATATAGACTTTTTTACCTCTAAGTTACTAGCCGCCCCGATAATTAGCCGGCTCTATACTACCTTTAGGCGAACCCTCTAGTAATATATCTAAGGTAGCCTTAGAATTATATACCGGGCTATCCTAGGAATAATATATATTAGTATTAATAACTATTAGCTATTTAAATCTATATAAAAACGCGCTATATAAGTAATATACCGATTCCGCTTCTTGCCTAGGATAATCCCTAGATTATAAGTATAAAGAAGCCGGATCTGCTTTAAGCCTAACTTCTATATTATCTTCTTACTAATTATATAATAATAATTATAACTATTATCTATTTATACGGCTAGAAAACGAATAAAGTTTATTAAGGCGGATATAAGAAAGGGGGGTTTATTTATATAAGAATATATTTTGCTATCTAAATCTATTATTTTATCTGCTATATTAAAGTCTAAGCCGGGGGGCCTTTAAGGGAGACTTTCCTTAGGGGCTACTCTTTTTCCGATTTGCTATTATTCGGCTTTTTATCTTCTACCTTAAGGTAGTTTACCTAAGCTATTAGCAGGGGCCCCGGCGCGAAGGGGCAGTTCCGGATAAAATACTTTATAAAGTCGTACTAGAGGCAGATCCTATAGGCCTGCTATTCTTTATAAATACTTTCCGGGACCTATTATACCTAGCGCTTAAGTATATATATACTGCCTCGGCCCCGTATACTCCCCCTAGTTAGGAACGGACCCTTTACCCTATAAAAGCCCCCTCTATTATTACCTTCTTATAATATATTCTTATTAGGCCCGTTATAATTCTATCTTATCTATAAGGATATTGCTAATATATCTATTATAATTATATTATCCTATCTTTATAGCTAAGGGCGTAAAGATAAGGCCGAGTATAATCTATCGCAAATATGCCTTAAGCAGACCCGGTTTTTTATCTCTTATATCTCTAGCTCCTATATAAGCTCCTTATACCCCTAAACTATATCCGTATAATTCGTCCTGCTAATTCTAATTATAATAGCCTTCTCCCGGATAAGGGGAGAAAGTCGATTATAAAGATAATTTACCCTAATTATATCCGCTTAGTAAAGACTACCTACTAAACCTAATAATTCCTTAAACTATATTAAAAATAAGGCGAAAGTCTTATTATTCTATATTTATAATACTTCTAAAGTAGCTAGGGTAGCCTTAAAATAGTACGGGTTACTATAGATAGAGTATAGGTAATCTAGGAAGGTATTTATATTATAATATCGGTCTATCCCTCTTTCCTTATAGAAAGTCGCTATCCGTTGCTATACTTCGGGACCTAGCTAATTCTAAAGGAAGACCTAAATATCTATATAGGTCCCGATAAAGTCCTAGTTAATAGTAAGGATATATAATATTATTAAGCACTATATTAGGAATACCTTCTAATCCCTATTAAACTTCGCCTTTAGGTCTAGTCTTTTCCGAAGGGGGGTTATATATATTATGCCTATCTATATAAGCTATTAGATTTGCTATTCTAGTATAGTAATCCTAGCCTCCGTAGCTATTATCTAGTTCGTTATATTAAGGTTAGAGGGCCTCCCCTAGCCTAGGGGTAGTTAGGGACTAAGTAATTATACCTAGGGTTATTATATCGACTCTAAGATAGAGCCTAAAGGGGGTAGGTTTATACCTAATATAAGTTATAGCTAAATCGGGATCTGCTATTTATTTACTATTATTATTTCTATTATAGGGAGTTCCTATCCGGGGTCCGGTTAAGGGCTACTCTCCCTTATATTGCCCTCCTATATTATAAAAGCGTTAAAGTCTATATTTTATTCTTCGGGTCCGTCGTATAGGAACCCCTAATATAACTATAGGATAAGTCTAATTTATAACTGCCTCTGCTAATATTATATCTAGGCCTAAAGCGGGCTTAGAGATTAGTAATTAATATAAAGGTCCGACCTATACGATAACTAAAGGTAGGTGCCTGAATAGAAGTATAATTGCTAATAGAGAGGAAGAGAGAGAGAATTAAGCTAGCTAGGCTGCTATCTGTAGGATATCCCTTATATCGCTAGCAACCCTAATTATATAACCCTATCGTAGGTCCGCTAGAAGTCCGGACCATTGCCGGTACGGTGCCGTATCGGCATACAGAAGGCTATAGCAAAGCCCAGCCCATCATACTAAGAGTAGAAGGTTAGCCTTCTTTATAAGCTTCGAATATATATCTTCTAGGTACTTTTAAGTAATAAAAGGTAGATATTATTTATTATAATCGCTTATTTTATATTTCTCTATTCTTCGATCTTTACGTTTCATTATTCTTATTAATTAAACGCGCTTAATAATACGGTTTATAATTTAGCGTATAGGTGCGTTAAAATCTAATTTAAGTAACTCTAAAGTTTCGCTATAGAGGGCGCCGGCGGCGATAGCGGTACGGGCTTTAGAACTAAATTCCCCTCGTCGGCTGCGATTTCCGGATAAGAGAGTACTAAATTCACGTAGCTTTCCTATAGTGAATTGTATATAAAGGAGAAAGAAAGGGAGTAGTCGCGTGTCGGGAAAAACCGCGTGTGCAGGTATAAGTGGATTTGGGATCTATATAAAATTCCACCTACTGTACCTAGAAATCACCTCACTTTATGTCTGTCGACATCGTCCACGCAATCCGAATCAGGCAACCCGATGGTTCCAAGGTTCTGTAAGATCGGAGGAATCTCGGGCTCACAACAATAGCACCCTGCATTCCAAAAGTACCTTCTACACGGTTGTCCAGGCGGCATTGTATTACCGTGTCTCTTCGGTTCCAATTATCGCATACCGAGCATCCGAGCCCGGAAATGCGGGGAGATCCACATGCGTTCCATCATACAACTCTATCTTATTCCAAGACCTGGGGTAAATCTGGGGTATGAAGGGTGTCCTGCACGCTGACCACACATCCCTGGGCGCCCGGGTCACATTATCGCCGTCAGCGAATGTCGTGAAACCTTCACTGCAGCTATGATCCCGCCACTCGCGCCGTAGCCAATGTGCACCTGGGCTTGGGGTGGCAGCAGGCTTCAACGCTTTCCCTGTTGTGGTTTGACATCTCCGCACAGAAGGAAGTTCTGTGGCAGAGGAGATGCGAACCTAAAACCTATACTCTGTTCGTCTTGTCAGTGCTCCTATAAATGCGACGCTGGCGTGCCTGTGAGGACGATTGATGTTTATAAAAATACTTCTTATCAATATTATCGATATAATTGCCAACACCCGACTGACTATCAATTGTGACTTAGCCTCGTAAAGTACTCGTAAAGTACTCGCACAGCATGCCTCTATACAACAAACTCCCAGACGATCTTCACGAGGTTGATGTGCTCATCTCAGGAGGTAATTAGATCCTCTTGATAGCGTAGTACGGACTTTCTGCTGACTCCTGGTCCTAGGCGGAAGTGCTGGCTGTGTGATCGCAGCCAGATTGGCCGAGGCGGATCCAAAGCTGTCCATTCTCCTACTCGAGCAGGGTAAAAATAACTCCGACGTACCGGAGGTCATTCACCCTGCCCTTTTCCCCCAGAACCTGGAAGAGGGCAGCACGACAGCTCTCTTCTGGCAAGGAAACAAGGCCCCGCAGCTCGCGAACCGGAACCCAATCGTCCCATCAGGTGGCATTTTGGGCGGTGGCTCATCTATCAACTGGATGGTGTACACTCGTGCACAGCGATCGGACTTCAACTCTTGGAACGCCCCGGGTTGGTCGGCGAACGAGCTTTGGCCTTTCCTGAAGAAGGTAGGATCTAATTTCTCCAGCTTTTGGTGGATAGGGTGCTCATATAGTGATACAGTTCGAAACCTATCATGGCCGTGGAGACGCTGATCACCACGGAGCTGATGGTCCCATCAATATCTCGAGCGGCACTTTCAGAGCCAAGCAAGCCGAGGATGACTTCATCAATGCCGCAGCTGTTGTTGGATATCCGGAGCTGAAGGATTTGCAGAACCTCGACAACAACAACGGAGTCGAGCGCTGGCTCCGCTACGTCGGACCCAATGGAAGACGTCAGGATGCTGCCCACGGATACATCCACCCCAAACTTCAGAGCGGTGATTATCCCAACCTTCATGTCCTGGTTGAGAACCAAACCGTTCGTATTCTTTTCGATGACAACAAGCGCGCTGTGGGAGTCGAATACCAGCCAAATGCGAAGTATAACAAGTCCGGCGGTGGTGTGCAGACTGTCGGCGCAAGGAAGCTTGTGGTGCTTTCGTCCGGCGCCAATGGTAGCCCGCTGATCCTGGAGAGGTCTGGAATCGGCAACAAGGAAATTCTTGAGCGCGCTGGAGTGCCTGTCCTAGAGAACCTTCCCGGCGTGGGAGATGACTACCAGGATCACCACCTCTCCCTATGGAGTTACCGCACCAACCTTAACTCAGAGGAGACGATTAATGGCTTCGCTAATGGCCGCTTCAACTTGAAGGATATGGTGGAGAGAAAGCATCCGCTTCTGGGCTGGAACTCCATGGACGCCTCCGGGAAGTTTCGTCCTACGGAGGAGGACGTTGCTTCTCTTGGGCCAGAGTTCAAGGCTGCTTGGGACAGAGACTTCAAGAATGCACCGAACAGGCCTTTGATGATCATTGCCATGTATCTTGTGTAAGTCCGAGTTCCACCTACCCACCCTGCCAGTGAAATCCGACATCTTCTCACACTTGAATAGATACCTCGGTAATCACAGTACCCTGCCAGACGACGCCGAGTACGTTTCCATCGCCAACTGGACAGCCTATCCATATTCTCGCGGTCACATCCACATAACTGGTCCGGACCTGTCGGACCCAGTTGACTTCAACGTTGGCTACCTAACCGACAAAGACGACATCGACGTCAAGAAGCATATCTGGGCGTACAAGATCTCCCGCGAGATGTTCCGACGCATGGGAATCTACCGCGGCGAGCTGCCTTCCGGTCATCCTCGATTCCCCGCGGGATCCAAGGCGGCCGTCCAGCCGGTTGCTGACGGTCCGATCCCCGCGAACGCGCCGCGCATCCAGTATACGCCCGAGGATGACAAGGCCATCGAACAGTCTGTTCGGGAAATTGTTGGGACTACCTGGCACTCCCTGGGCACGGCCAAGATGGCACCGAGAGCGAAGAAGGGTGTGGTCGACCCCAGCCTGAATGTCTACGGCGTCACAGGTCTGAAGGTAGCCGATCTGAGCGTCCCGCCTGAGAATGTGGGCGCGAACACGAATAATACGGCCCTGATGATTGGCGAAAAGGCTGCGGATATTATCAAGAAGGAGCTGAGTATTGGCCAGAAGTGAACATTGGATCACCTTGAAGGCTGAATGTATACTTTTGTTCGTGAGGTACGAGGGCTCCCAGTGAACCGTTGTTCGACCGCCTCGGGCTTATTTCCAGATAGCTTCGAACTCTATTTGATGTCTAGTTATTTCTTATTTCAGCTTAATTAAATTTCCATCATAACATCAGAGCGGGCTGTATATGATATCGAGAATGAGTTTTGCAAGGCAAAAGCAAGTACAGTAATACGCCGCTCACCATCTATGTCCCCTCTACGGGATGCAATATGGGGATTGGGACTTCGTTCCCTAGCAAATAGTATTCCATGAGAAGTATCCCAGAACATGCTTTTGGAGTATCCATATGAATGGCAAAGTTCCAGATGCTCAGAGCCAGCTGCCACAAGCCTGACGCAATGTTTAATAGCAAAAGATATTCTAAAGATACAATAGTCTCTCAGTGTCTCGATTTATCATCGCGACTTGAAAGCCTTCTTACATGGTGAGGCAAAATAATTCCTGGAAAAGGAGGCATTTTGGGAGCCATAATGTCGTTGAACCGCACCGTTTGATATCCACGGTGCATATTTGTAGTACGGAACAGAGGCATTCAGACTTTCTAAACCGACTGGGCAGCTGGAAGTAATCCAGAGACCCTCAGTAGGCCGTTCGGAGCGGAGGTTGCAGGAGCTAAAGCGTCATCAAATCCTGGCTGAAATTGATAGAAACTAAGGAAACCACCGAACGGACCAAGCCAGGTGAATAAATATGACACTCGAGCAGTGCAAGGTGATTTTTTTGTCCGCTGATGGTAAGAAGCATTTGAGACCTGCAGGCGTACATGGGCACGTGGACAGCAACTGGATACCTAGGTAGGATTCATCCGCATGTGTATTTCCCTGATTTGCTTAACTTCTATTTCGTGTTCGACTTCACATAATGCCGTCACGTTTCTAACCTTGACATCAAAGCACCTAGGTATGTTTCGAAGCCAGCCGCATAGACTGCCCAACGAGATGGCTAGTAAGCTGAGCGAAGTGATCTCAACATGAACATGTGATGCCCGATCACGCTGAGAATCAAGCCATCTTCAAGGAGGTCGCATTCGTCCAACGAATCGATATTCGCACTCGGATTGATAATCTCCGACATGCTCGGAGGTCTGCCATCTGTGGGATAGTCTCCCACCGGCGGGGGTAGCCTTCATGCCCTCAGGGTTGAAATCCTACAGGAAAAGCTAAATGTCTGTGTGTATGTGAGCGCGACATCTCTTGTTGATACTCCGTGCCAGCGCCAATCCGGGCGCTCCCGTGAAGTCAATAATCGTCTAAAACCTGTTTGAGAGTGTGGCGATATATGAGGTACTGGCCAGTGCAACGCACTGGTGATCACTTTTGCGACAGAGAGTATGAGTAACTCCGAGCTCCCCCTAATCTAGCCCTGCGCTTCGTCATGTAGCATAGTCCAAACCGTCAGCCGAGCTACATAGACTACCTGTTCTTCCTCTACGACCAATATCAAGTCACCATACGGGAATTTGAACTTCTGCTGAAGTCTGTAACGACTATATAGTTTCTCGGCGAATATAACACTGATGGGATGCCCAGATTTATCGTAGTCGTCCAAGCATCGAAACAGCTGGAGAATCATCCGAAGGCGAATATTGCGGGCCTTGGCAAGCCGACACCACCTCTGTTTCGTTCATGTCATGCTTAGCCAAGAAGTTATCATTTCACATCGATTCTCTTGGTAGGTCAAGCCAAGCTGTCAGGACGATGCCAAGTGGGTGCATCCAATAAATCATATCCGAACTGTGGTCTTGGTTTCGAGACGGCGGTAAGTGTACATCGATAGACACCGAAGTTTGCCTTCACGTTAATAAAAGGCGACCTGAGTCCGCGGTATGTAGTCCTTTTCGTGCTGCTCATTCCTTTTGCTGCAGGTTAGCCAAATCGATCCCGTACATACTATATCATCTTCTGACTAGAGCTGTGCTCGTTACCCCTCCTCGTACTCGAAACTTCGACATGCGTTCCTTCGCCATCATCTCCTTGGCCATCCTGGCCGCCAACGCGGCACCAGTGATCCCGCTGGAAGCCAACAAGGCGGTCGAAGACCTCCAGACCACTAGCCCTGATGATGCTGCCGCCCTCCAGATGGTCGCCCCGGACAGCCAGCAGGCGGACATCACCTCTTCCATCAGCGCCTTGGGGCAGAACAGCCCTGACGACGCCGCTGCTGCTACTAAGGGTCTCGGCAAGCGCGATGACGAGACCAACAGCATCTTGGCCGCCCTTCAATCCAATTCTCCAGACGATGCCACGGCTGCTCAGGATGCTGTGGAGCCCGACGAGAAGAAGCGCGACGACGAAACCAACAGCATCTTGGCTGCCCTCCAGGCCAACTCGCCCGACGATGCTACCGCAGCTCAGGATGCTGTGGAGCCCGACGAGGAGAAGCGCGATGACGAGACTAATAGCATCTTGGCTGCCCTTCAAGCCAACTCGCCTGATGATGCCACGGCTGCTCAGGATGCTGTGGAGCCCGACGAGTAGATCCACTATCGTGTAAATGAAGTCAACCTTGCGGTAATACATCGGGAAGCGAGAGAATGGGGAGGAGTGTGGACCGGCAAGAGCATCAGTTGTAAATATCGTGGGATCGAAAAATTACGCTATGTAATTTAGAAGGGTATCCAGAGCGCAGACATACTGATCACGCCGTTCAATTCTTTCTTTCCTTTGGCAACTTGTTATGCGCTCCGGCTCAGTCATGCTTGGAATTCTGATGCGCCTCGTAGTCGCTCCTCTTGAACTTGATCACGTCCAGAACAGCCTTGGACAAAGTCTTCTCGGAGATCAGGCTCCTTGCGAGCTCATCAAAATGATGCGACCAGTACGGGTGCATGTCTCTCCAGCCTCTCCCGATAGCCCCATCTGCCTTGTCGACGATGCACTGACCCATTTTCATTGCGTCCGGTGCCCGTTTGGACAGCCCGAAGATGTTCCCCTGAGACCTCGTGTCGCCGGGCAAAACACCCAGCACGTCGATGTGGCTGGTCTTGGGGTCTGCCTCCAGCTCGCGGGCGAGGCCCCTGCTGTAGCTCCAGTTGAAAGCTTTCGTGGCGCCGTACAGGACCGTGTACGGTATGCCAATCATCCCGCCCGAGCTGATGTTGATGATCAGTGACCGCCGGTGCGTCCCAAACGAGATGCCTTTCTCATCAACGCCTGAGCCCCTGTGGGCTAGCACGGGCATCATCAAGGTCGTCAGCCGCGTGGGGAATCGCACGTTCATCGCGATGGTCTTGTCGATGTCGTCGGGTGAGTAGGTCGCCATCTCGCGGAATACCGGCGACGAGATCGGGAGGCCCCCGACGTTGTTCACGAGGATGGAGACACGCAGCTCCTGGTCCACGATGGTCGCCCGCAGCTTCTCCTCCATCTCCTCCGGCGTGGCGGTCACCGCGTCCATGACGATCGTCTTGACGTACTCCTCCACCGGGATGGTGGCCGGGTCGGCATCCTGGGGCAGCACGAGCGCACCACGGAGCGCGCTGGCCGCCTCGGCGAGCTCGTCTTCCTTGTGCCCGAGGAGGATGACGCCGAAGCCCTGCTTGACCAGAGCCTTGGAGATGCCGAAGCCGATCCCGGCGCTGGCGCCTGTGACGAGCGCGTAGGTGGGCTTGGGCCCACGGCGCTTGTAGCCCTGCAGAGGCTCGCGGGGTATGGCGAGGTGGAAGAAGACGAAGTCGACGGCGTGTTCGAGGGCATAGAGAACAACCAAGATGCCGATCAAGGTGAAAATGTGCAACGGCTTGAACTCATAGCCGATGTTGGTGATGCCAGACTTGATCCACGTCGTGACATGGGGAAAAAACGTGGGCGTCCACATCATGACTGGCGAGAGCACGATCGGCTCGAGAGTTGATGCGGACGTAATCGAGTCAGACGCGGGTTCGAGGTCTCATAACCGCGAGGCGCTGTGATGACCTGGAAGAAGAAAGAATGGAGTGACGGTCCAGGTAAGGTTTCTTTTAACTTTTCGTCGCGTGACACCTCAGTAAGCTGCCGTCTTCCTGCCTTGCCACCTTCCCTTCACAGGCAGAGCCGAGTGGCTGATTGCATATGACAGGGTTGAGAATCCTTCATCCTTCATCCCATGCTGGAAGGTCTACTTATATGTCCATAGAGAGTCTGCTAGCCGGATTAGGTGTAGCGCCAGCCACTGTGAGCCAGACAGCCATAGCCAGCCATCTATCCGCTTAATGGATGAGTAGGTTCCCACCTATATAGCATCTATTACTTAGTTTAAGCGTAGAGAAAGTTGGTACAAGTTGATGCTATATCGTCAGTAGGAATGAAGAATAATAGTACAGATAAGCTCATCTGACATTGAAAATCACTGACTACGAGAGTTCCCCCGTGAACTGCCCGGTCCCATGGGCCTACGGTAGATTCGTGTCGAGCAATGGAACAGTTCGCTTGAAGCGTTGATGAATCTTGTCATGTTTGAAACACTCCCTAAACGTAGGATTCTAGTATGTGAATTCGGCCGGAACGTGTTCTCCGAATGTATTCTCCGACGAAAACCAAAATGCTCGCCGGGCCATGAAGCAGCCTGGAGGACACTTCGTCTCCTAGCGAAATCTCAAAGTATGTATCGGAAATGAGGATTCTCAAAGTCGGTGAAATCATTTCCGTCATACGACGCCTCATCTGCAGCTTCGTTGGGCAATGCCGCCGCTGCCGCCTCGTCCCTCCTCTTGTTCCTCCTCGACAACAAGACTCGTAGGCCCACGGCCAGACACATCTGCGCCGCAGCGCATGCGAGAATCAGCTTACACCCCGTGGGATAATAAGGCGACTCCTCATCCAGGAACGCATGAGGACCGATGATGTTGCCGGTACAGTACGCAAGGAACACCAGCACCGAGCTGGTGGTGCGCTTGGTGTAGCCGCCCATGTTCGTCGCGGGCATCTGCAGGGCAAGCACCAGTGAGGCCACATAAGAGCCACAGATGTAGTATCCCATGAGGACACCGACGTTGTTGGCGTGGCTCGTCCGCTCCAACCAGCCCATGAGAGAGGTGCCGATGATCGTGGGGATGATGTAAACCGCCATGACGATGGTTCGGACGTTGGGAAAGCGTGAGGCAATGTATGTGCCCGATAGGATCCAGAAAACCTGGAAGGCGCCCTGCGGGATGCCCAACGCGGTCGTCTTGAGAGACCCGTGCACCAAGCCCTTGATGATGAGCTTCCCGAAGTTGGCGTATCCACCGTTGATGGTCTCGTTCAGCAGCACGAACAGGAACAGGAGCCAGACCTGAGGGTCCATCAGAGTCTCCCGTACCTGGCCCCACTTGATCGTCTTGTTCAGAATCCCCGTTCGGCCCAGACGCCCTCGGGCAATGAGCAAGGCCTTCTCCTCGAGTGTGAACCGTTTGGCAGACAGGATGCTGTCCGGGAGGAAGAAGAACAGCAGAATGCCCCATAAGACAGTGATTCCGCCACAGAGCAGGAAAATTGCCTTCCACACTGGAAATGTATCGATCTGGCCGATGCCATAGGTCAAGATACCTCCCAGCATAGACCCAACACCGTTACAGCAGTAGAACAGGCCAGCGCGGAATGGTTGCTCTTGTCGAGTGTACCTACGGAGGGTTAGTATTCCGCGAGTCCGAGTAATGCATGTATGTGTACCGCCACGATGACCGTGCATAGACATTACGTGGGAAGGGCCTCGGGATGCAAACTTACCACATTGCAACGATGAGCATAAAGCACGTTGTGATAGGTGCCTCGAACATGCCCAGAAAGAAGCGACAGGCTGCGAGCCCACCGAAATTCTTGCATGCGGCAGTCATCATCAAGATCGACCCCCAAACGGTGACACAGCCACCCACAATCTTGCCCATCCGTGTCTTCTGCACGAGCCACATCCATGGGTATTCGGCGAAGAGGTAGGCAAAGTAGAATATGCTCGTGAACCAGCCATACTGATCCAGGGTGATCCCGGTGCTGGTAAGGAGGTCGAAGACGGCAGCGTAGGACATAGCCTGCTTGTCGATGTACTGGAGGACATATGTGCCCGCCAACAGCGGCAGTACGACCAGGTCGATCTTGCGGACGAGACGCTTATTGAGTTGCTTGTCTGCCAGCAGCTCGGAGAGGTAGTCGTCGTGAAAGTTGTGCTCTCTGAGAAAGACCTCGGAGGCGTCGAGGCTGACAATATCGCCTGCTAGCACGGACTTCGGTTTGGAGATGGAGACATTGTCGTCAAGCTCAGCTTTCTCGTTGCTGAGCTTCTTCTCCAGGCTGACTTCTGTGTTTTCCAAAGCCATGTTTCCGAGGCTGCTGGACCGTGAATCGTCTTCGAGAAATGGACACTCAAAGGGTCTGTCAAGTGAGGGTAGTGGAAAAGGGTACCAGGTATACAAATATCGGTATGAAGAGCAGTATTCGTTATCAGATTACCCTTGCCACTGCCTTGCCCAGGCCTTGAACGTGGGCCTGGCTTTAGGTAGCTATCAGTCTTGGGGCCTGTACCAAGCCATTACATCCAGGCTTATCCGACGCCTTGAGAGTACTGTCCCATGGTTTGTTGGAACAATTTTGGAGAACCTCACGAAACTTTCGGAACGATTCGGTTTCCTATGCCCTCGACCTACCAAGGCACATACGGATCTTAGGAGCAGCTCGACCGTTGCTGGCTCCGTGCGAGATGGCACGACTGAATTATTATGACCCGTTGTCCTCACCTCCTGCGATGAGAGATATCCATCAGGAACTTTCGGGCCTCGGCAGCGGATACACGATCGATTTGTAAACCCCGAGACAGGTCGCTTATCGGCGTGTATGCGCGTGCAGAAAAGGAAGAGTGAGTCAGTACATCCGGTTCTCCATCCGGTCCCGGGAAATGCTGCCGGTGGTGTGCCGGCTCGACGTCCGAGCTCGCCTCTCCTCTGAAGGGAGCAGATCTGACTGGCGAGAACAGAATTTCGTGATAAACACCCGTTAAGTATTGGTCATCAGGCGTCAGTCACACTCTTCAAGCTACTGCAATCCGAACGACGAAACCTCTCACCCACCTACCCCCCCCCCCAACTCCACGATGGTATTGCAGGTCGACCCGGCTCGCCCAACGGTGAGGTTGCCTAAACATGGCAAAGTCGTTGGCATATCCATACCTAAAGAGACCTTTCTTCCTCGAGCTGTTGAGGCTTTCTATGGCATCCCCTACGCCTTGCCTCCAGTGGGCGAGCGACGTTTCCGCCCGGCGGAGAAGTTGCCACCATCTCCGGACAGCGTCCTCGACGCCTCCAAATATGGCCCGTCAGGTCCAGGCAAGCAGTTGATCTCAGGGGGAACCAAGCTAGTATACAGTGAGGATTGCCTGACGGCCAATGTCTTCCGTCAGGCTGGAAGTGTTTCAGAGGGAAAATTGTTGCCTGTGGCTATCTACATACATGGTGGTGCGTTCAACCGGGGAACGGCCAGTATGCACAACACTGCCTCGATGATGGCATCGTCAAGCGAGCCCTTTGTGGCTATTTCGTTCAATTACCGGATCGGAGCGCTGGGATTCTTGCCGAGTAGCTTGTCTGCAAAGGAGGGAGTGCTGAACCTCGGACTGAAGGACCAAGTTCTGCTCTTCGAGTGGGTGCAGGACAACATCAAGGCCTTTGGAGGAGACCCAGAAAACGTCACTTTAGTCGGGCTTTCTGCCGGTGCTCACTCAGTACGTAGACACCAAGTTCATCTGTTTGCTGCTTGACGCGAAACTGTAGTGCTAATATAATATCCGCGACAGATAGGACACCACCTGATGCACTACTCAGAAGGCGTGAAACCGCTCTTCAACAGAGTCATCATAGAATCTGGCGCACCGACTTCCAGAGCTGTCAGGCCGTACGATGCCCCTGTGCATGAGGCACAGTTCAAGGACTTCCTGTCAGCAGCGGGGGTACCTGCTGATCTTGCCGAGGACAAGATCTTCCCGTTCCTGCGATCGCAGCCGACCGAGGTCATCCAGGAAGCCCAGATTGTCACTTTCGACAAGTATAACCCGAGCCTGAAATGGGCTTTCCAGCCGGTCATTGACGGTGAAGTCATTCCCCGTCCACCCCTGGACACGTGGCGTCAAGGAAAATGGCACAAGGTCCCCATCATGACGGGGTTCCAGCGGAACGAGGGCTCTCTCTACGTCGACAAGGCCATGGGCGAGTCTGGCGAGTTTGTGGACTTTTTCAGAAACTTGTTACCACTCCTGTCGGAGGAAGATCTGGCCACCATTGATCAACTGTATCCCGACCCTTCGACGACGTCCGACTCGCCCTATGTCGATGATAGAGAGGGCGTCGGGGCCCAGTACAAGCGCATCGAGGCCGCATACGGCCACTATGCCTACGTGGCACCCGTGAGACAGACAGCAGAGTTTGCGTCTGAAGCTGTACCGGTGTATCTGTACCAGTGGGCAGCCATCTCGTCTGTGCTGAACGGCGCGCAGCATGCAGATAACATGCGATACGAAGTTTGCGATCCAAAGGTGTTGGCTGTCTCCGAGAACCAGGCGAAACTGGCAAGGACCCTGAACTCGTACGTCACGAGCTTCATTGCCAGGGGGGATCCAAATGCCGGTGCCCAGAGCGACAATCCCAGCTGGGGCCGTTATAGCAAGGAAGCACCCATGGCAATGGTGTTTGGTCTGGGGAATGAGGAGCTCATAGGAGGCGGCTTGGGCAAAGCCGCGACGTTCACGGAAGATACGTGGGGCAGGAAAGAGAGCGAGTTTTGGTGGAGTAAAGTCGATTTGTCACAGCAATAAAGTAGGCCCAAGCAGCAATGATGAGTCTCACTTTTCCACCTCCACTATATGTCATGCGCACTATGTAGTCGATATTGGTCAAGATAAGGGTGGACCGGATTGCCTTTGCCGGTCTCGGGATGTGGGAGGAGCAGCAGTGGTATCAACATGAATTCGAGGAGTCTCACAACCTTGACGCATTTTCCTCGACACCCAAACTACCGCCTTGACGATCTGAGCTGACAAGCATCGTAATTCCCGTCAGTCATAACATGTCCGGGTCGTTGGGGTTGAACCAAATCGGTACGACGGGAATGAAGCATCGTCCGTCCGGCTCCGGGCCGGGCTCAATCATGTATCACGGAGCCGGAGCTGCGCCGACAGTAGCCGGCCGATGCCGGATTGCAAGGCCGAGATCCATGACTTCTGCAGTGCTGTAAATAGACGAGGTCGTCTTTCAAGGCGAGAGAACAAGTCCCGTGTGCAGCAAGCAATCTACCGCATTGGACCAACCTCACAATGGCTAGCACCACTGTCACTCTTCCAGAGCCCTTCGCCTCGATTCCGCGGTCAACTTTGACCTTCGGGCCTTCGCCCATACAGGCGCTACCGAACATCTCAAAAGCCCTGGGAGGTAAGGTGAATGTCTACGCTAAGCGTGAAGATGTGAACTCCGGGCTGGCCTTCGGAGGTAACAAGGTGCGGAAACTCGAGTATCTTTTGCCCGATGCCTTGAAAGAAGGATGTGACACCCTGTGAGGCCATCTCCTCAACCCGCCCCCCCCCCTCCACGTGTTTTGAGGGAGAGACCAGTCAACTCACACGTTTCTAGCGTCTCTATTGGTGGCGTCCAGTCGAACCACACCCGAGCTGTGACGGCTGTGGCCGTGGCGTCTGGGTTGAAAGCAGCGACCGTCCAAGAGCACTGGGTGGATTGGACAGACCCAGGTAAGCTTTATTGAACTCGATATCAACTCCTGGCACATCTTGCCGAATGCTGGGTTGGGTACTTTGGACGATACGATGGGGATTCTCACAGCCTTTCTTTCTTACCATCTAGGCTATGAGAAAGTCGGTAACCTTCAACTATCCCGCCTGATGGGTGGCGATGCCAGACTTGACCCCTCCGAGTTTGGCATTGAGCACAAGACGACCCTCGCCAAGCTGCAGAAAGAGCTGGAGGCAGCCGGTCAGAAACCCTACTACATCCCCGCCGGCGCCTCGGACCATCCTCTGGGCGGCCTCGGTTTCGCCAGGTGGGCGTTCGAGGTGGAGGCTCAGGAGAAGGAGCTGGGCGTCTTTTTCGACACCATCATCGTGTGCGCCGTGACGGGCTCGACTTTCGCGGGCATGATCGCGGGCTTCAAGCTGGCGCAGAAGAACGGATCGAAGCCGAGAAAGATCATCGGGGTCGACGCCAGTGCGAAGGTCAAGCAGACCTTCGACCAGGTGTTGAGGATTGCCAAGTTCACCGCAGCCAAGATCGGGTTGAGTGAGGACGACATTACAGAGGCCGATGTGATTTTGGACCCGCGGTATCATGCGGGCACCTATGGCATACCAGGTGCGTCTTCCAACCCCTCCTGCCGGAGTGACCTGTGGGCTGTAAGCTGACATATAGATTGTAGACGAGCAGACGATTGAGGCTATCAAGTTTGGCGCCAGCACCGAGGCATTCATCACGGATCCGGTGTACGAAGGGAAGAGCCTTGCTGGTATGATGGACATGATCAAGAAGGGGGAGATTGCCGCGGGGAGCAACGTGTTGTACGCGCATCTCGGTGGCCAACTTGCGCTGAACGCTTATTCCAGCCTTCCTTGAAAAAGGGGATGGTCAGTCCGCGCCGTGGAAGGGGACAGCACGCGTCTCAATACAAAATATTCAGGCAATACATGAATCCCTCCCTGCCAATGTGCAATCCTCAAGGCATGGCCGACGCCTCTTTCGAGGTGCTGTCCGGGTTTTGGCTCACGTGCTCCACCGTCGCCTCAACTTTCTCCGTCATGAGCTCCTTCACGCCTCTCAAGAAAGCCACTGCTACGATGGCGAGCACCACGAACGGTATCACACTCGCCCAAGCCACCTGGTACGCTCGCGCATACTGCCATCTGCTTTCTTCCTGCGCCGCTGACCAGACCGCCGGGGTGGCACCTTCGACACCGGAGACAACACCAGATGCTAATGCAGCGAGGAGTGCAGGAACGCTGGGCTCAGGAAGTCCGGCCTCGACGGCTGCGTTGCCAACAGCCGAGTCGTAGTTGCTGGCTAAGCGTCCGTTGATGATTGCGTCCAGGACAGCTGAGCCGAATGCACCGCCGATGGCGCGAGCGGAGAAGGCCATACCACTGTGTCACGGATGTTAGTCAGAGGGCAATGGTGACCAGTGCTAACTCCATTCATGTATCCTATTCCATGGTGAAGTGGCTGCTTACGTTGCTGTAGATAAGTATGCGTGTGGGGCCGTGAACTGAACACAGGCAACCAGAAGGGTTAGAGGTCCGGACTGGCCGAGGCCTGCGAGTACGTTGAAGCCTATCTGGGCATTATTCCAGGTTGGTTTGATGCAGGCGTAGCAGATCGACCTAAAGTGGATTGTAAACGTGACAGTCTCTTGGTTTCACACAGAAAGGGATTGACTTACACGACGAGGAAGATAGCAAAAGTGAAAAGCAATGGGGCCTTCAAATCCTTGAAAACTGTTGCATACCATGTGATAGGGATGGATGCGAACATGGTAATGAGACTGTAGCTGAGCTGTCGGATTGAGATGGCCCAGGAGTCTGTCTCGAACCCAAGATTCAGGACGATTTGGGGGACGACGGAGTTGACGGCGCTGTAGAAGATCCAGCCCTCAATGGCAAAGGCAAACGTTGACAATGCAAAGTTTGCGTTGCTACTGAAGAACACGTGAGCCAGTAGGCCGTCTGAACGGCCTTTCCATTCTATGACATTGTCAATGGAGCGTCCATCTCTCTCTTTCTCTCTCTCTCTGTCAGTCTCTCTCGGGATAATTTGGCTAAGGCTTACCGTATATCGCAAATATGAGCAGCAATGCCAGACCTAAAGCCAAGGGGGCCGCCACGTGGGGATCTGACCACCGGTAGGCTCCGCCGGCCCAGTCCAGGGCAAGCAGTAGCAGTGTGGCGCTGCAGACGAACAGCACGGAGCCGATAGGGTCACAGGCCCATACATAGTCTCCCAGCGTCATCTTCGGATAGTCCACGTTCTTTGATGGCCAGTAGAACAGGAACAGCCCAAGAGACGTAGCGCCATGGAAGGCTGCTTGAATCCAAAAGATGTAGCGCCAGCCGTCACTGCTGACATTGGTCACGGCACCAGCACCCAGTCCGCCGATACTGTGTCAAGAATTAGATGGATGTTCGAATACATTTCGGCGAGATACACTGACAGTCCGCCGATAGCTCCTCCCATGAATGAGAAGCCGTTGGCAAGGGCACGAAACTTGAGCGGTAAAATCTCGGAGGGAATGGCCTGTACAATGCTAATCGTGGCAAGGGTTGTGCCAATGAGGATCCCACCACCTATGAGCATGCTCATGGAGGTTGCTTTGGCTGACAATACGGCACCGACGAAGGCGATGAGGGGTGGTACAGCGGCGAGGTATTTGCGATCCAGTACATCGGAAAGTCTCCCAACAATGGGAGACAGAACACTTTGCATCAAGAGCGGTCCCTGGACGACCAATGATGTTGTTAGTCCCCAAGTTCGACGACATCGCCGGGAGGGGGGGGGGCACTATGGAGTTTTGAACGTGCCTGTATAATCCAGCCGGAGAGGGAGGATTCTCCCAAGTCTCTGACGATGAAAGCAATGACTGATCCGGCAGCTGTGACCACGAAGACCTGGGCCATGATTCTGCAATTTGTTAGTCTACGGGTTGAACCTACTGGTTGAACCGCTCTCGACGTCTTCGGCAGGACATACGCAAAGCAAGTGATGAAGACCACGAGCTACAAACTCGTTAGACAACCCAAGTGGCCTTGATAACTCTGCAGTTGTTAACGCACCCACGATCTCCAGCTCAAGATGATGTGCTGTGCGTCGTTTACGGCCTCTTGTTCGATCGGGACAATGTTCTCCGGTCCCTTCGCGTTGGGATTCCCGTCCAAACTTCGTCGGTCCTGGACATGACTTGCGGTGGGCATGTCCGCCTCGCTCTTCGACATAGAGTCCATCATCGACGCTAGGCAAGACGCAAACGAGAAGACACTTAGAATAACGACTTATCGTGGCGATAGGATTTACGAAATCAGCAACACACGGCCCAAAATTCCCCCTGAATCAAGCAACGCCGCGGGGTGTAGTATGATGGTGTGGTAGTACGCCCTGCGCTAGGCTGCGCTATATTTGTGACAGGTAGTCAGAGTCAAAATTTCGGCGTTTGATTGGCTCGTCGTGTTTGTTTGCCTGTTGGAGAAGAGGGGAAAGGAAGAAAGGGAGGGAGGAAGGGGGAAAGAGTAATACCGGAGCTGGAATTCCCTTCCCCCGGGCCCCTTTTCAAGATCGGTCTTGACTTTCAGAATTCTGGGGAACTTCAGAAGCGTTTGCTAACAGAAAGCGAAGGAGCATTTGGATGTTTCAGTTCACTACCTACCTACTCTACCCGCCCCATAGGCCATACTACCTAGGTATCGACAGGGATCTTGGCAAGATCGAGAGCACTGAGATGGACGTCGGCGTTGAACTGTGACATAGAAGCACTCATCTTCTGTGCCTTGAACATTCATTCTTGTATGAGGAACGGCCAACTAAAGGCTGGGGATCTGAATCCTTTTTTGCGCGCGCTGGTCCTCTTCTATCACCTCATCTCACTTATCGTCACTGATGTCCACCAGTGCATCTACCGCTCGTAGGTGAATATAGGACACCCGAGATCACCGCCCGATCATCTTCTCAAGACCCTCCGGCATGGGCAAGGGCACACGCATTGGTTCTGAAGAGCTTGGGGAGCGATGGACAAAGAAGCAGGTTCGGCAGAAACTGCATGTGGAGATAGCGAGGGCCCCGGATGAGCTCAACTACACCGGTACCCTGTGAATATGGTCTCATCGCTTTGGACGACAATGTAGAGACAACGTTCTGTGAGCTCGAAGACTGTGTCTGTGTGATGGTGCCGCAATTCGTCATGCTCCGAGAGGTTGGAAGTCAAGGGTGTCACGTGTGGGCGGTAAGATGAAGAACCTGGGTCCACTCTCGTGCCGTAGCGAGTCGGTTTCAGGCAGGCATGGCGCCACTTTCGAAAAAGTCAGTTTGCGGTACCCGTGAGCCGTGTGCGGTCGTGCTTCACATCGCAATCATTCATCATTGGAAATTTCACCGTCGGAAGTTTCACCATCGGAAGTTTCACCATCGGAAATCTCACCTTCTCACCCAAAAGCTGAGGTACCTGTCCCTCCCACAAAAGATCATTGCCCGATCAGGTCTTTACGCCGTCCAATTCACCATGCCTCCCAAGAAAGCCACCGAGGAGGTCAAAGACAATGTCGTCGCCTTTGGGCGCGTTCGCAAGAACCTCAAGATGGGATGCGTGGGTCTGCCAAACGTGGGCAAGTCAAGCCTGTTCAACCTCTTGACGGAGCAAAGCGCGGCCGCCGAGAACTACCCATTCTGTACGATCGAGCCCAACGAGGCCAGGTGCCCGGTCCCCGATGCCAGATATGTGAGCCGGACAGTGAATCGAGTATGGATGAGGCGGAAGACGTGTTGACATGGGGATCTGTCTAGGACTTTCTGTGTGGCCTGTGGAAGCCGCCCTCCATGTATCCACCATATCTTCAGGTCACAGACATTGCCGGACTCATCCGCGGTGCTTCCAAGGGCGAGGGTCTGGGCAATGCGTTCCTGTCTCATATTCAAGCTGTGGATGGCATGTTCCACATTGTCAGGTACGGCGCCTCCTCACAGTTTTCCTACTAGGTCTTGAGCCCATCATCATCTCCCTCGTCTAACTTGATTGGTAGGGCATTCGACAACGACGAAGTGTTGCACGTCGACGACTCGATTGATCCCGTTCGGGACTTGAGTCAGTTCAACACCGCCCTCTGAGACCACGAATTGAGGTTAATTGTGGTATCGTTTAGATACTATCCAAAGCGAGCTCTGCAAGAAAGACCTTGGTGTGTTCCTTTCTTCCTACTTTACCGATTCTCCAATTTCGTAATACCTGAGCTGACTGATGGCGTTTCAGACATCCTTCAGAAAACCATCGTTGCCGAGGAAGCGATCGTGAGGAAAGCAGGCGGCAAGTACAAGATGCTGCCCCTGTTCACGGAGACGACGACAAAAATCCAAGCTGTAAGTCCCAGAAAGCCCCTCCAGGAGTCAATCATCGAGTTTCTAGCAAATAGGTATCTCATCTCTCAAAACAGATGCTAGAGAAGGACCAGCCCGTCCGAGACGGAACATGGACACCAGCAGAGATCGCCCTCATCAACGAGAAGATCCAGCTTATTACCACCAAGCCGGTTATCTACCTCGTCAACCTTACCATGAAGGATTACATCAGACAGAAGAGCAAGTACTTGCCGCAAATCGCCAAGTGGGTGACTGAACACGGTGGTGTGCCCCGGGATGTTATCCCATTCTCTGTTGAGTTCGAAGAGAAGCTCTACAGTATGAAGGACGACCCGGCTGCGCAGGAACAGTTTCTCAAGGAGAGCAAAGTGAAGAGTCGGCTGGGAAAGATCATCACCGAGGGCTTTACCAAGCTTGGCCTGCAATATTACTTTACGGGTGAGCAGCTGATTTCAAACCCCCCCCCACCCGGGGCCCTGAGGCTCGATACTGACTCAACGCTCATTAGCTGGTGAGAAAGAGGTTCGATGCTGGACCATTCAGAAGGGATGTCTAGCACCTCAAGCGGCAGGAGTCATACACGGCGACTTCGAGAAGGGGTTCATCAAGGCTGAAGTGGTCGCCTACCAGGACTTTCACGATCTTTGTGAGGGTGGCAAGTCAATGGGTCCCATCAAGGCTGCTGGAAAGTATAGGCAAGAAGGAAAGACATACGTAAGGCCCTTCAGCAGTCTTCCGAAAACATTCCACAAATTGACCCGGAAGCTTTTAGGTTGTCCAAGACGGAGATATTATCCATTTCCAATTCAGTAGGTCACCTCAAGTCCCTTTTATTGCAGGGAGCACACCAGCCGCTAATTATTCGTTCCAGACGTTGGGAACAAGAAGTAGGTCGAACCTAGATGCCCAGGAATATTGAGAGGTTTCCGAAGGTTTGGGTGTCATTGCAGATGGGATGGTGTGCATATATGTAACTTCAAGCGGGAACTCTTCCTCGCTGTAGCCTCTAATTCGTAGCGAATGTAAGGCTTCCTTCAAGGGAAATAAATACCTTTCAAGTGGAATCTTCATTCGAGGCGTTTCAGGTCTCAAGTAATATTCCCCGATCATTTATAGACTTCTACTAACAGATCACTACCTAATCAAATCATCAACTTCAAATCCACGATTTTTTCCACTTCGTATGAAGGAAAAGGACATTGTCCGCTTTGGGAGGCTGCGAAGGTATCGCAAGGCTGATACATATCCCGTCATCCCCTGCTGTTCCCCTTGCCAGGCTTGTGCCCCACTTACCTAGGTACCTAGCCTAACTCCCCAGGCGCAGTTTCGAAGTCTTTGCTATCCAACGCTTTACCAGAATGATAATGTGAACCTTCACAGATCATCGACCACCACTATGCTTAACCTATGGCTATGGATAGCTTAAATTAATTATAAAGTTAGTTAAAGCATGCGGAAGGGGTGTAGGTATCCTCAGAGGACAGCGTATACGAATGGAAACATACTGCCTAACTCCCTACCTCCCTGCGAGAAAAGACTTCGAGTTCCCTTGCAATAATATTTCGAAGTTCCCTGGAATAAAACCCGTACCATTGTCCTTGGTTCCCGTTCATAGTTATGGACATGCTACCAAGTATACTTCCAGTCCGTCGAGCAGCGTGTCAGTCCGTATTTGCTCCCAAGAATAACCTCACTAATACAAAGACGCAGGCATCGTGTTTCAGTCGGCCTTTAGAGCTACATGAAAGGGTCCGCATTGATAGCTTTCCCACCGTCAAAGCAAGTTATCCACCTGACTCCATAGCATCATGTAGTCCTGCGGACAGAAGTGAAGAGCCCGGACAAATCCACTGCCAAAGGAATTAGAATAAGCTGAAAATAACAACAAAACAGCGGTCACAGCATGGTGGTCGATGTTTTGTAGGTGGTGATGATGCCTTGACGACACTCAAAGGAATCGAACGAGAAAGAACACCCGCCCAAACAGCCCAAACAATGCAATCGGGCAAGCAATGTTCTTTTGATGAGATATCCCACCATAGTACATAGATTAGTTGCTCATGCCGTAGGAATTACCTACCTCAACCATCCAGGCTCACCCGGCGAAGACTCTCACTGCTCTTCATTCTCATTCGCATTGACCACTAATACTATTCGCGTTTCCTCCAACGTATTCTGGTCAAAAGTATCCACATCCTCCAGATGATGAAGTGATTCAACATGTGCTTCCAAATCATCCCCCTTTGTCCGGCCTGCGAGGAGCCCAGCGGTCTCGGCGAAGAAATAATCTACGCGGAAGATGTTTGCAGCGGCAACTGCGAGGGTGACGATGTTGTCGGGACCACCACTCGTCTCATGACACAGCTTGAGGTCGACAACCCCGATTTCGATTGCCTCACGCCCGGATGTATCAACGTGATCAGCCAGCTGTCCCCTGAAGAGGAGGAGGCCGAGGTGCAGGGTGCTCGCGACCATGCCAAACAGTTCCTGAGGGAGAAGCATGAGAACTGCCTATCGCTCTGCATACTTCCATTTTACGACCCACCAAGTCCAGAACTCCAGGTATGTCACGATGTTATCAGATCCCTTCAAGAGAGATGATGCTGACTTTGAACTGGAAAGTCACCGTCCGATTCGGATTCAGCGCCGCTTCGTGCTCCTTCGACCACAAAGCAAACATCTCGACGCGGAAGACAGGACAGACCTTGGTCAAAGGTAGTTAAGGGCAGAACGTTTTAGTGCTCTGGATTTTCGATATGCTGACTTGGCAACATAGAAACGTGGCAAACCTTGGAACTCGGAGGAGGAGGCAATTCTCTGGAAGCTACGACGACGTGGCATGGAGTTTGACGAGATCGCGGTAAGTACAGCTCATTTCTGTGACCAATGATCGTTTCTACTAATCCAAATACAGTCTCAAATTGATCGGACCGAGAGAGGGTGTTACGATCGATACAACAAACTTCGCAATGAGGGTTTCGGTCGAAGCCACTGAACGGGACTTGTCAGATCGGAGATCATGCCATGCCCGGACGTCCACAATCGCTCCTAGACTTGATTGTGTATGGAACGAATAGCCTAAATCCAGAGGCGGCAACCGATCTTGTTTGTCAATTACAGGGTAATTCTACTTGTTTGCTTGGGTCAAGGTAATAGCTTTCTTTGCTCATTATTGTTGTGGGGGGGAGGGGGAGGGGAAGAGGGCTGCTTTCCTTGACGGTCTGTCACCAGTGCGTGGGATGGAGACTTTAGGGTTACGGACATTTTTACACTTTGTGATACGACATGGTTTCTGATGAAAAATGGACCGATTCTGTTCGCGCTGTAAATTTCCCGCCCATAATTAGAGGACGAATCGTTCCGTGTGCCACAGGAATATTGGGCACACTCGGTACGAATTTGAGACCATCATAGCTAATGACCCAATTAAATCCAGTCTTCACTATCCTCAACTATTATCCAAGATTCCACATCGTCCTCAGTGTCCCAAGCTAATTCGTCTTGGATCGCCTCCGGCAACACGGCCTTAACATTATGTCTCTTCCGTCGCCTTTTTCGTCGTTCCTGAAACTTGACAGTATACTCTGGCACATCCTGATGTAGTGTTTCCAGACTTATATTTATGTCCTCAGCTTCATAGTCTTCCAGTCATCCTTGACGAGCAAGAAATGCGATCTGGCCTGGGGTCTGCCAGAGATCTGCCCGCCAGCCATCCGAATGCAGGACATATCATTTCCTCCTCCCTTGCCAATCCTTGGCCCTCTTCGATTCTTTCGCCGCCATGAGCGAGCCGCTCCGGAAACTGGTCTCTTCCATCAAGATTGACAGGGCTCATCTTGACTTGTATCACCCAACGCATCCCGACGCCACCGCTGCCTTGAAGTGCCTCAGATCACCCATGCTCGACCGGCTCAGGGACCGCCTAACCTATGATGGTCAGATGGATCAGGAATACGCTGCTACTGGTGGTCCACGAGACCCCCAAAGCGTCGCGAAGAGTGTCGTGTTGATGGCCACGGATGCTGCCCAACATCTGGTCCGCACTGGCAACGAGGCCGAGGCCGAGTGGGTAGGGAACCTGTTACTGGACAAGCTTGGGGAATTTTTGCGTACGGAGCTGGTGAGTGCAGCACCGGATCTTCACCTTCTGCAACCTGCCCCTTCGACGGGTTGAGCGAGCCTCCACTTGTGGTGATGCTGGCAGCCAATCCGCCTCAAAATAGACTCATGTGCAGTCTGCGTCCAGTTCGACTTTCGGGACTTGATAACATATCCCAAGGCTGCTCGCCGGATGGTCATCACATGAAGCGGACGAAGATCTCGGACGGAACGGAGGTGATTAAATGTCATGCGGGGTCCTTCAATTGAAGCCAAGCCGATCATGCTGGCACTCTACTTGGTGGACAACAAAAGTCGATCCTTCCTCTCAACGAGCTAGATGAAAGTCTGGCGCACGAGCATCAAAGCAGGGATAACAACCATCCCACATTCCCAAATGTTCTCGGCTGTTGAAGTCAATGAAGGACTTAGTTGCGGTCTAGCCTGGGTTCCCGTTGAAAGAGGTGAGGCTGTCCTGGGCGTGAGAAGAGGAACGACAGACGGGATGGCAACAATATGGACGGCCGGCATCATCATCCAGCATCGTCATGAGCAGAGCTGCGGCAACTGGCTGTTGGACATGACGTCGAGCACCGGTAAGGGGTCCCAGAAGGAGAGGTCGGTGCCCGAGCTTCTGTTCCTAATCATCTGCACTTTCCAAGCTGGTCACTGGATAGAACAAGGCTCGATGTTTGCCGGCGGCTACAGCCGATGTTAGTTGAGTCGTTGGCTGCGGCGTGCGCTATGGATGCGAGGAGTCGGGTCACCAAGAGGCGCCACTGAAGACTCGGTGGGGGGCACAAGCTGTCGATTCGCAACGTCGATGCGGCGGGCTTGCGACGCGCTGGTGGGTTCTGTCATTCTGGATGTTGCCTGCCGATACCACTTGTTCACATATGCGGGTATGTGAAGACAGGGAGGAGCCAGCACGCATCGCCAGGTTTACGGATTTTATAGCCTCCAACAAGCAAACCTCCATCACATGACACGTTTACCTCAGCATGCCACCATGAACTCTTCGTCGATGGTGAAACGCTGGATCTAGAATGCCATTGGTCATCATTGAGGCGGAAGGAAAGCAATGATGCGGCGTGCCCGTTCCTGAGAGAAGCATCTGTCACATCTGCAGGTGGCTCCCAGCGCTTATATGCGCACGGCAAGCCGATCTGAAAATAATAAGCCACTGAAACCCAGCCACCCAGCCACCCAGCCACCCGGTCAGGGGGAAGTCAGGCCGTTTTCCGACTCGCGAAGGCCCGGCAACAATGGGATCTCACGTTGACAGCACCTCGGAATCATGAACTCGGCCCTGTTTCGGCGTCCCGGTGGCCTCTGCTATTACGAAGTACTATGTACCGTATGCATCGACCATCACATGCAACCCCCGTCGGCGGGACTCGGTGCACAGGGCCGGCGAGGGATCAAGCTCTCCAGACGACGACAGAGGTGCGATGCCTGCAATCGCCAAGCGAGCTCGACCAAGGCAAGATCGACCTGGCCCCTCCAAAACCTGATTTGTCGCGCTTTTCCACAAGAGCCCCATCAGGCCCACTGGCCCAACGGGTCCATCAACCTGCGTCGGGGTTTATTACACCACGCCTGGCCACAGTACTCGCTCTCCGCTCTCCATCCTGTCACATCCCCGGGCGATGATGTCGTCCCAGCACAGGGGTCTACCTCCGGTGTCCTTCGATGACCTCGATTCGATGCTGTCCTGGAGATGGATACTCAGGGTCCCCCCCTCCCCCCTCACCAGGGCAGTCTGTTCGCTCGCGGCATCCCGTCTGGTCGTTTATATTTTACATCCCGAAGCATGGCCACCATCCGCTCTGGCCCTGGCCGGGCAAGGAGCATAATGACGCGACTGACATCAAGGTCCAGATCCCCATCAGGTGAGACGGAAATACATAAGGTAAGGCTTGGGGACTCTATTATATCACATCGTCTCGTCGCACCTTTGTTTATCATCTACACCGTATTGTTGACAGTTTGGCCAACACCTTCAAGCTGTTTCGTCTTGTGTCTGCTCTTCTGCTACACACCATATTCAACTAAGGGCTTCCTACCGTCCTTGGATTGGTCCCCACCAGTGCCTCTGTTGGATGACCTCATCTTCCACACATACAGTCCTTCCCCCCCCCCTGGGCTTTTTCTGGAGTTCAGAGCCTATGGTGACATGGTGGCAAATATTGCCATGCCCCATAGTTGCCCGTCCCTGAAGCATTGGGTCTAGTCTACAGTCTAGTTACATGTAACGTGCATACATATCAGTGTCAGCTCTTCGTCCTTGGACTTGTTCGCCATGTCCTTCGTCAAGTTGCCTGACTGGTCCCATGACTTGAACCCCTCCCGCCCCAAGTTCCACCACCAGAACACCCAGGACCGCTTGCGCGAGGCCGCCAGGAGACCCTCCATGCTCACCAACATCAAGAAAGACCGGAAGTCCGTCTTCAGGGAGGTGGGTCTAGCTCCAGACGACCCCAGTGCGACAGGCCCTCGGGTGGTTCTGGAGAAGCCACCCGTGTCGGAGCAAAGGGACGTCGCCGGTCAGCTCACCGGACTGGCGCCACTCGATACGAAATCTGTCGAGCAAGGTTGCACGACTGCACCCGCACACGAGGAACAAAGCCTAGCTGGGAACGACGACGAAGACAAGAGTGCGCAGTCCCTAGAAGGTATGCGTTCTCTCACGTCCGATCCATCCTCACCACAACCGCCCACGAGCACAACGCCCTGGTATGCCAAGATCACAACGGGTAGGAGACCGAGAGTAAGGATGGGATCGAGTGCTCCGCCGTCGCCTGTTCAAGGCGTGTCAACCATGACGATGCTCGCTCTGGCCGTCGCGGTCTTGGCGCCGACGTTGCTTGGGAGGAGCAGTTGGGCCACGCCCGGGGTGGTAGATGCCGGTCCTATTGTAAAAAGGGCAGTCAGTCCGACGGACGTATGCGCGAGATGGGCTCAGCAAAGTAAGTGACGTGTGTACTTCATTCCGGAGAACGGAGACGCTGGTATTTCAAGATATTGGACCCGATATTCGATGCCGTGGCTAACGCACTATCCCAGCGGCTCTCCTCAACGGCACCTTATATATCTATGGCGGGGAGGCGAAGACGACCGTGGATCAAGAAAACAACACCTGGAACAATAACTTCCTCACACTCGACCTCATGTCCTCCTGGGACGCGAATTCACCCTCGTTGACCGGCCGGCCACAGCCGAGCGGGCCGCCAGCAGTCTCCCTAGGCTATCTGTGGAACGATTACAGCAATCTCTACCTGTACGGTGGAGAATTCGCTGACAACCCCGTCACCGAGCCCGCTGAGGTCGCGACTTGGAAATATGCTGTCAGCTCTGGAGACTGGACCGAATACACCGATCTCAAGACATCGGCTGGCAACTACTCGGACGGAGGAGGCGTTGCTGTCCAGCGAGCAGCTGAAGGGGCTGGAGTGAGCGTCCCAGAACTTGGCCTCAGCTGGTATTTCGGCGGACATCTCGATTACCTGACGACGCCTGGATGGAGCTACCAAGTCTCGCGCGTATATCTGAAGACCCTGCTCGAGTTCACCCATCCAGGCTATTCCAACAATGCCCTCTCGTCTCTGCTCAACTCGGGTGCGCCTGCGGAGGGTGCCTACCGGAATATCACACAAGGTGGAGTACAAACCAGCGATGCATTCACAGAGCGCGCCGACGGTGTCCTGATCTTCGTACCAGGCTGGGGCACCTTGGGAGTGCTGATCGGCCTGGGGGGAGGTACCGCGAATGATTTCGTAAAGGACATGTCGCAGTTAGACGTTTACGACATTGCCACTTCCACGTGGTACCATCAGGCGACAACTGGCGCGGTACCTGGGGTGAGAGTGAACCCCTGTGCTGTCGTCGCCAGCGCGCCGGATGCGAGCAGTTTCCAGATCTACCTCTTTGGTGGACAGAATCTGCAACCAGCTGTGAGTTCTCCTTGGCGAGCACGATAGACCCACTCTCCATTCTGTACTTCGGCATCTGACGACCCTTTTTCTTTTCTTTTCAGGGCGATCAAATCCAATATGATGACATGTACATCCTCACCATTCCCTCCTTCACCTGGATCGGGCCAATCTCCCAGACAGGCTCGTCGATCCCATTCGCGCGTGCGGGCCATACCTGCAATCTCCGCGATGGGCAGATGGTCGTAGTCGGTGGCTTCAACACCACCGTCACAACCTGCGACAGCCCAGGCATCTACGTCTTCAACGCGTCCTCGCTGGAGTGGGTGTCGTCCTTCACGGCACTCAGCACCTCAGGCGACAACGACCCGGGCAACTCGGTCCTCGCAAACAGCTACGGCTACACCGTCCCGGACGAGGTCGTCAGCATCATCGGCGGCAACCCCTCCGGGTCCGCCACCGTGACCACGCCCGCCGCCAGCGCCACGGGCGGACCGTTCGCGACGGGCAAGCCCCCGGTGTTCACCGTGACCGCCTCCGGGTCCACAGCCACCATCACATCCCCCGGCCAGACCGGCGTCGCAGCAGCCAGCACCAGCAAGGGCGGCGCCGGCGCCCAAGGCGGCCTCATCGCCGCCATCGTCGTGGCGTGTCTGGCAGGCGCGTCGGCAGGGTACCTGGGCTACTGCGCGTGGCTATACCGGCGGCAAGTCCGCGCGTACAGGACACACCTGGCGGTGACGAACCGGTTCCCCGCGCGCTCGGCCAGCCACGGCAGCTTGGGGCGGATGCTTGCGTTCGGGCGCAGGGGGGGCGGCGGCGAGATGACGCCCAACGAGAAAGAGGCCTGGGCGGCGGGCCACAGGCGCGACGTGAGCGGGTCGTCGAGCGCGGCTGGGGATTCGTTTGCGTGGGTCGGCCGGGACAACTTGCTCGATCCGAACGCGAGCAAGATGACGGCCACGAGCGGAAGTTCCAGCAGGCCCAGCCAGTGGAGTGCATTGGGCGCGGACAAGAGCGGCGGGTCGTTTGGGTCTGGGGGCGAGGCGAGTGGCAGTGGGAGTGGGAATGGCAGTGGGAGTGGTGCTGGTGAGACTAGGAGACCCAGGGCAGGAAGTGAGAGCGGCGAGAGCACGACGAGCTCGACACAGGGGTTGCTGGATGGGCAGGAACCAAGTTTCTTTTCTGTGGTTCTCGGGCCCAGGAGGGCTTTGAGAGTGGTTAACGGGTTGGAGGAGGGTGAGGGACTGGGACACTGAAAATAAAAGGCCGACTGTGTTGATCTCCATTGGGCCGGTAATATGGGGGGGGGGATGATGAAATGACGGCGATCTCAGGAGGTGTATACGTTAAGTTCCTGGACAGCACTTCGCGCTCATTACCTTGTTCTTGCCTTCTAGATACCCTGAGCACGGGATGGCGATTACTATGTATTTTGAACTTTTCCATGTCTCTTGTTTATACGGCGTCGTCCCTCCACCGTTCCGGGCCGCGGGAACGGGCCGCGGAAACGGGCCGCGGGAACGGGCCCCGGTCTGATACGGTGATGACCCCACGGGAGAACGAGCGAGAATAAACCTAAATACGTCTCCATCGAGCCTCTCGATAATGGTGACATGACGTCGGTGATCAAGTGATTTATGATGTTTCTGGCAAGAAATGGCAACGAACATCAAACCACCTCGGAGTCCGCGGGTGGCAGACATGATATGTCGGACCCGTCCATAGGCCCTGGAAACGGAAGGTCTACCAGCTAATAATACCAACGCTGGGAAGCACTGGAAGAGCTGGGTTACCCTTTCACAGGCCCGATCCCCCATGGGGAAGCGGACCGAGGCAGTGGGACGGACCCTCACGTCGCCTCATCCACCTCGTCCACCTCATCCACCCGCAACACACGACACCACCACCACGTTGTGAAAATGCACTTCTAGGTGACCACATCCCTCATCCCACATCCCACATCCCACCGCCCACCTCCCACCGCCTTGTGTTGCCGTTGGAACCTAGGGACGGATCTCTTCTCTTCTCTTCCTGTACAATACAACCAGCGTCTCTCCCTCCCTCTCCCTCCCTCTCCCTCCTCAAAGCATCTGTGTACGGTTCAACATCCTGCTTTACAGCCATGGCCTCAAGCCAAGACCAGAAGCCCGTCCTCATCGTGGGCGGCGGCCTCGCCGGGCTCGTCGCCGCCTTCGAGCTCAGCCGGAACAACATCCCCGTGGTCATCATCGACCAGGAGAACGCCGGGAACCTGGGCGGCCAGGCCTTCTGGTCGCTGGGCGGCATCTTCTGCGTGGACTCGACCGAGCAGCGACGCATGGGCATCAAGGACTCGCGCGAGCTCGCCATGCGCGACTGGCTCCACTCGGCGGCCTTCGACCGCGAGAAGGAGGACTACTGGCCGCGCAAGTGGGCCGCGGCCTTTGTGGACTTTGCCACCGACGACATGGAGCGCTACCTCAAGGACAGGGGGATGGGCTTCCTGTTCAATGTCGGGTGGGCCGAGCGGGGTGCCGGCAGGGCGGACGGGCATGGGAACTCGGTCCCCAGGTTCCACATCACCTGGGGCGTGGGGCCCGAGATCGTGCGGGTGTTTGCCGAGCCCGTCAAGGCGAAGGAGAAGGAGGGCCTCGTCCAGTTCAGGTTCAGACACATGGTGGACAAGCTGCTGGTCGATGAGGCCACCGGGCGAGCTGTCGGCGTCAAGGGCCGCGTTCTGGAGGCGGACGAGTCCCCTCGCGGCGTCCAGACGAACCGGAACGTGGCGGGAGAGTTCGAGATGTACGGCTCCGCCGTGCTCGTCTCTTCCGGGGGCATTGGCGGCAACGTCGAGGCAGTCAAGGCGGCATGGCCCAAGGACCGACTCGGGCCCAGAGTCCCGGAGAACTTTGTCATTGGCGTGCCCGCACATGTCGACGGGCGTATGATCAATATCACCGAGGAGGCTGGGGCCAGTGTGGTGAACAAGGATCGAATGTGGCAGTACGTATTTGCCTCCCCGTGACACGGATTTCCTATGCTCACAACATATCCCTCAGCTACACCGAGGGCCTACAAAACTGGGATGGCATCTGGCCCAACCACGGAATACGTGTCTTGCCCGCACCATCCTCTCTCTGGCTCGACGCCACTGGCAAAAGGCTGCCCCCGTTCCTCTATCCCGGATCAGACACCCTAGCCACGCTCAAGTACATCTGCAACACGGGCTACGACTACACATGGTTCATCCTAGATCAGTCCATCATCGCCAGGGAGTTCGCCCTCTCCGGCTCGGAACAGAACCCCGACCTCGCCAACAAGAGCTACTGGCAGCTCCTGACACGCGTCTTCGGGAAGAAAGGCACCGTGCCCGTGCAGAACTTCCAGAAGCACGGCGCCGACTTCGTCGTCAAGGACAACCTGCAGGACCTCGTGGCCGGCATGAACATCCTGGCCAAGGAGCGCGACGGCCCCCTCCTCGACTACGACGACATCAGGGAGGTGGTCGAGACGCGAGACTCCCAGTTCGACAACGCCTACTCCAAGGACGCCCAGGCAATGCTGATCAACAACGGACGGAGCTACTGGCCCGACAAGCGGAGCCGCGTCGCCGCGCCGCACCGCTTGCTGGACGGCAAGCATGGCCCGCTCATCGCCGTGCGCATGAACCTGCTCACGCGGAAGACGCTGGGCGGCCTCGAGACGAACCTGGATAGCAACGTGATGAAGCCCAACGGCGAGCCTTTCCCGGGGCTGTATGCTGCTGGCGAGGCCGCCGGGTTTGGAGGGGGGGGAGTCCACGGATACAACTCGCTCGAGGGGACCTTTCTCGGAGGCTGTGTCTTCTCGGGCAGACAGGCTGGGCTGGGGCTTGTGAAGGAGCTGAAGGGCGAGGCGATCAATGCAAAACTGTGACGCAGAGGGTAAAACAGGCGGGACTTCTACTATTCCTCATCAACCTTAGACGGGTTGGACTCGTCTACTAATCATGCCTGAGCTGTGACATCACGTCTTGTGGATTCTCCCGTGGCATTCGTACGCATGTAGTGTATATTCTTATGCACAAGTCCCTCGGCTAGTCAATATGCGGGCCTGCGGTCGGACGAGTTCGGGCGGTTGATCCCCCGACGACGAGGCTCACTCTTCTCTGTTCTCCAACGCTGGGCTTCTTGGAACCTGTCCTTCTGGCCTGCTGCGCCGGGCAACCCGGCCTATATCTCGGGTCAAATCAGGACGAGCAGGGTCATCATATAGTCAACCCTGCTGCGTCTTCAAAGTGACCCTCATGAGTTGTCACGGCGCAACCATCCCTTGCTAGCCAGTCAGGTATCACTGCAGACTACGACCAAGAATAGAACAAATCCATCCTGTACTATGCGTCTCTGGAAGCACAACCTTCGAGGACGGGCCCTGATCGTGGCCATCACGGCGGCGTCATGCCAGGCATTCCTGCTACTGGGGTACGACCAAGGTGAGAACGACAAGAGGGTCTTTTGTTTTCTTGTTTCTTCTCTTGGTCTTTCATACTATGTATATGTACCTACTCGGAGGTGTGGGAAGTGGATTGATTGATAGGTACTGACTGCTCGCTCCTATCCAGGCGTCATGTCCGGCATCATCGGTGCCAACAATGCCTTCTCTCGAGATTTCAACAATCCCGATCCTGCCATGCAGGGCGACATCACCGGCCTCTATGATATCGGCTGCGTCTTTGGCTCCATCCTCTGTTACTTCATCGGCGAGAGATTCGGCCGAAGGACGATGCTCATAGCGGGCGGGACCATCATGATCATCGGCACTGCCATCTTGAGCTCCTCCTATACCGTCGCCCAGCTGATTGTGGGCCGCATCATCACAGGATTTGGAAATGGCATGAACTCCTCGACCGCACCAGTGTACCAGAGTGAATGTTCGCCGGCGGATATTCGTGGAGCTCTGTTGACGCTCCAGGGGACCGTTACCATCCTTGGTGTGGTGATAGGTATGTAGGCTCTCTGTTTTTTTCTTTATTCTTTTCTTTTTTTGGTATCCCATGGTCTGTGAAGCAGTCTCTTCTTCACTGCTTGGTTGATGAGGCACACCATGCATATCCAAACTCCTCGGCCGTTGATGATATATATTATATATACATACCTAACTGACAACTTAACCCACCCCCCCACCAAGCCTATTGGCTGGACTACGGGACGTCCTTCTACGATTCGTCCTTCCAATACCGCTTCCCTTTCGCCTTCCAGGCCGTCTTCGCCGTGCTCCTGATCATCCAGATCATCGGCCTCCCAGAGACCCCTCGCTGGCTCGTCGCCCACGACAGGCACGAAGAAGCCCGCGGCGTCATCTCGGCCATCACCGACCGCCCCCTCGACGACGCCGCCGTGGGCAAGACGCTCCTCGACATCCAGTCCGTCCTTGAGGAGGAGCACAAGGACGGGCCCTTCCGCGTCCGCGAGCTGTTCCGGTGGGGCGAGCTGCAGAACCTCCGCCGGCTGGTCCTCATCGTCTCCATCCAGCTCGGCCAGCAGTTCTCCGGCTCCAACATGATCAACTACTACCTGCCGTCCATCCTGCAGGACAACATGGGCCTGGGCCGCAACCTGGCGCTGATCCTGGCCGGCTGCGCGCAGTGCACCTACCTCGTGGGCTCCGCCATCCCCGTGCTCCTGATGGACCGGTACGGGCGCCGGGCGCTGCTCATGGCGTGCTCCGCGGGGCTGTGCCTGTGCTTCGTCATGGTGACCGTCCTGCTCTCGATCGGCACCACCGGCGCCGCCTACGCGTCCGTCGCCTTCATCTTCGTCTTCCAGCTGGTCTACGGCGTGGGCTGGCTCCCGGTCCCGTGGTTCTACCCCTCCGAGCTGTCGACGACGCGTGTCCGCGGCAGGATGCAGGCGATAGCGTCCGGCTGGAACTGGATGGCAGTCTTTGCCGTCGTGAAAATCACCCCCATCTCCTTCGGTGAGTCGTTTGGTCCCTCCGAATCCCCCCCCAACCCAACCCAACCCCTTGCTCCCATGGCTGCTGCTGACACGGACGGCCGACGGCACAAAGCGAATATCGGGTGGCGTACCTTCATCATATTTGCCGTCTTGAACGCCTTCTTCATCCCCATGGTGTATTTCTTCTACCCCGAGACCAAGGGCATCGAGCTGGAGGACATACCGCTTCTGTTCCAGAAGGGCGGTATTACCGGAGGCGTCTTCTCGTCAAGGGGTAGGACTGTGACTCCTGGGCAGCACGCCCTGGGCATGCACCTGGATGATAAGGAGGATAAGGAGGTGGAAGGGGCAGAGGAGGTGGAAATGAAGGCATGAGGAAAATCCACGGGCCAGAAGTACACATTGCTCAAACCTGCCTGTGGGGATGTCAAAGCGGGTGGTACTCGCTCACTCACTCACTCACTCACTCACTCACTCATGTTACGATGCTTCCTGCGTGATGAATCTACCTATCACACAGTTGTAGAGTTTCATGAAGCACATGTGTTTATTGAAAAAGAGATTTAGAGCCAAGAAAGAGAGCCCATCTCAGGCACTCGTACTTGATTCAATGGAGAGAGTATGGGTATAGATAGCTAAGAGGAAAAGAATATATAGGAGGGTACGAGCACCCCCCGTACACGATTGCGTCTACCAAGCAAGCACCCTCTCAAGACATGCCACAAGGAACACACCCGACATGGGCCACTTTACTCCACGATTTTTCGAATCCACCCAAACTTCGTCTTGTCGACCGCGCTTCTCTCGATATCTCCATGAATCTCGTCCGAGTAGAAACGCCGGCCTTCGTCGAGATCAATGGTACGTGACTTGACCCACCAGCCAGACTTCTCGGTCAGGTAGTAGTAGAGGCGGGCCCCCAGCCAGATGACCACCCCGGCGACGAAGGAGACGAAGTTGGCGAAGAAGTTCTCGGCGCTCGAGGGTTCATCGAGGGGCCAGACGCTGAGGTAGAACTCGGCGATGACGAGGATCACACACCAGGCCAGACCCCACCAGGCCGCGATGGGGAAGGACCATGTCTTCCATGGGAGCTCGTCGACGGAGCGGCCCTGGACCTTCCACGCGTGGCGCATCCGGATGTGGGAGAAGCAGATCATCGCCCATCCGAACAGGGTGATGAGCGAGGTCAGGTTGGAGAACCAGGTGAACACGGTGGCACCAGTCTCGTCGACGTTGAGGTACGCAAGACCACCGCCGATGACCAGAGTCGGCACCAAGGCCCACCAAGGCCGACCGATCTTGTCAGCCTTCATCATTTGCTAGATGGAAGGAATTCGAGAGTAGTCAGCAACAACAGAAAACCAAGAATAGAAGAAGAAGAACAAGAACAAGAAAACGACCATTGGCAGCAGACTGTCGTCTCTCAGCACCAGATAGATATCACACTACTACTAACCTTGGGAGCCATGCCGATCTCTGACAGACCAACAAGAGTTCGTGCGCCAGCGTAGCCGGAAATACTGCCGGTGGACAGCACGGAAATGAAAATGATAAAGTTCATGATGTGCGCCAGGGGCATGAGACCGGAATCCTTATAGGCGATGACAAAGGGAGAGGCGTTGTCACCCGAAGCTGAACCGAACAAGTTCGGATTGTTAGGGTCGACGGTGATGGTGACCATGAGCGAGCCTACCAGGTAGAAAAGAGCGAGACGGATCCAGATGGAGCTGACGGCCTTTGGCACCGACCGTTTCGGGTTCTCGGTCTCGGCCGCAACAAGACCGCAGTTCTCGGAGCCGGACATGGCAAAGATACAGGTGGGCATGATGGCCAGGAAGCCCTTGAAGCCATGGGTGAAGCCGCCCGTCTCGTTCCAGTACCTGAAGCCGATGGGGCCGCCCTTGGGAGCACCGCCGGCCGAGATGACGATCATGGTGATAATGACCACAAAGATCCAGCCAAACTTGATGGCGGCAAAGACGACCTCGGTCTCAGCAAAGTAGTTGACGGCGCAGATGTTGATGAGCACGATGACGACCAGGAAGATGGTGATCCAGCCTGCCGTCGGGACCTTGCTGCTCCCTTCCCAGAAGCCCAGTACTGTCACAAGACCGGCAAGCTCGTTGGCGATGGTGATCCAGAACTGAAACCAGTAACACCAACCAAGTGCGAACCCAGCAGCCGGATCGATGAACTTGTTGGTCCACTGCACAAAAGCCGACGGGAGCGGGTACAAGATGGCCATCTCGCCAATAGACTGGGAGACGGACCAAATCATAGTTCCTGAGAGAAAGTCTTCCAAGTGGTCGTCGTCGTCAGCACCCATCGTCTTTCTCTCCCGGATCCTCGGCTGCTTCGGGAGGGAGACTTACAACCGATGAAGAGAGCAGCAGGACCACCGTTGTGCAAACTGGTGCCACTTCCAAGCCAGAGACCCATGCCGATGGAGGAACCGAGGGCAATCATGGTGACATGCCTGCTGCTCAGACGTCTCTGCAGCTCACTATCCGCTCCGTGAGCGACAACATCGCCCGTGATGTCATCGTGAATGTGTGATGGCGGCGAGGGCGGCACCGATTTCTCGGTCGCGAACTCCTCGCTGGAGCCCATGGTGGGTTGGTTCGCAAAAGACGATGCTGTGGCCTGCTGTCTGATTTCCCGTATGAATAGACACGTCTCACCAGGGATAATATATACCTCGACCCTGATGCGCAGGAAGCAACAACAAGAACAGAAGAAGACGGGATGCAAAGCTAGGACCCGACCCAGGACCCAAGAGCTCGGGGCCTGCAGGCCATTTTAACGCAGATCAAGCGCATGCTACACTCTACCCTGGACATGAAGAAAGGTTCATGGGGAGGCGGATCATCCGATGGGGACTCGTACCAGGCACTGTAAGTGAGCATGGGGGTCCCGCCGGCCTCATTCCCTTCTTGGAATATGCAAGCACAGTGGCTGAACAGACACAGTGTCATTCTTGGAGGTAGCACAGGTTGGGGCGCCTGACAGGCCGTGAAAAAGCGAGGAGCCAGGTGGCTGGCCGGTACGAGGTGAAGATGGCAAGGCAAAAAGGATGGCTTACCATTCCCTCTCCGGAGCCATCGTCCGTTCTCAGAGCCAATGAGGAAAGGAGGAGGCCAGTGACTTGGGCATCGACCTTCCGGGGTCCCAACCGTACCGAGAGGAGAGGCAGGCAGGGAAAATACAGTGCTGCATGTTACCCCATCTAGGTAGGTAAATGGACGGAGCAGGGCCGCCTGGTACGAGTCGCGGATGTACGGTTCAGATGCCTGGGGGATCGTCGATAGACCTTGAGAAGTGGAACAGGGGGGGCGCGCAAGAGGCCAGACAAGGGCCGAATCAAAACGTCCAAACATCCCGTATGGTATACATCCCGGATGGTATGCCCTCCCCTCCTCCTGTACGGACGTCTTCTGGAAGGTCTCTGGTCTGCCACTCACATCGCGAACACCACCTTCTTTTCGGCCTTGTCCATGCTGTGTGGCACTCGAAGGAATCATCCTGCTTTGGAGCCCTCGTCCTCGTGTTCCTGTGCGGCAACCTTGTTTGCTCGGTTGCCACATGCACAGTGCCGCAGGATCGACTTGCGTGTATAGCATGCGCCATGAAAGGGTATTGCTCCTTCAGCATTCCACCCACGAGGCAGTCAAGTCAGGACCGAGAGAACAAGATTGTTGCCCGGCAGGCCGCCAATGGGACGAGGTACGTCTCCATCTGATGGTCCTTTGGAGAACGATAGTACGCAGCAGGGCGAGAGCATGGATCAGGGATGCGGTTGATAACTGACATCAAAAGATGACAGCGCGCGGGAGTGAGCTTGTTGGCCATGCTTGTTTTGACAGCGCCGAAGCCTCTCACCACTCGGGCGAACCCTTGTCGTTCCCATCGCCTTCTTACTGCGGTCCGCTACCTACTACTACACTACTAGTGTATGTAAGTATGTAGGTAGGTGGGCACACTCTCGCGCAGCCTTGCGGCATGGCATGGCATGGCATGGCATGGCACGGCATGAACAGCCACAGGCAGAATTCTCACCCTGCCAGACTCCCAGACTGCCTGACTGGTTTGGGCCACAGAACAAGGATGACGAGTCTCGACGGTCCAGCCCCTCGTTCCAGCTCGACGCCAACGCGTCGGCAGGATGCCTGAATGGGCTGCCAGGTCGACCACCTGCCCTCTCCGGCGTAAGCAGCTTATCGTGAACCTCGCCCAAGATATGCCCCTTGGCCCCGTCCTGGCACGTCCGCTATCTCCGCCCCACAAAAAGAAAAAGAGACATGATCCTTCTGCGGCCGTCCGACTGGTCTCCCCGGACTCTCGCACCCCTGTGCAAGCCGGGGACTATTGATACCATGCTCGCGCTGATTGGTGCAACACCACTTACACCCCAAAGTACCCACGCCCACCCCTGCGACCACCAGGCCCCACTGACGACCTCTCGTCGTCCCTCTCGCTGCAAAGGTGGACGGGAGAGGATGATGATGATCACAGAGAGAGGGAGAGAGGGAGAGAGAGAGAGAGAGAGAAGCCCTTTCATCAAGTCCACCGGAACTTTTCCAAGAGCTCCGGAATCGAATGATGATGTCGCTTCGAGCTACCGTAGTATAAAGTAGCCCACCGACGATAGGCCGAAACATCTGACGTGATGTTTCTCCTATTGTTGCCTCCCGGCCTGCTGCGCTTTTGGTGCATGCCCGCACGGCGGGCAGAGGTCATTTTCCATATGGATTCGTACCTCAGCAGCTATGTAGGTATGGCAGATTTACGCCCCAGTGGTTCGATGAGCGGGATTCGGTTAACGGGAAGGCCTTCCCGAACTGGCAGTTATCTTCTCTGGCATCAAAGAGTGTCTGTTCTTTCTCCTGGTGCTGGCCAAGGGCGCAGTCCACCAGTCCACCAGTCCCCATGCCTGCGCCGTACAACAAGCAAGGCACCGACAGTGTGGAAAAGCGTCCAGATCTACATCGGAAAGGCCGACCTGCAGTCAGCCTGCAGCCCTCGGCGTGATGTTTCTCGGAACGCCCATCTGGGCACGGGATCTCAGGTGGCAAGACGAGAGAGACCCCAAAATTTGTACAATCTTCAAGTGGAAATTCATTCATCATCAATCTTATATCGAAGTGGTATGTTGAGTGGATAGACGGAGACGCCAAGCTCATGGGCCAAGCGACCACAGATTCGCGAGGTCCACATCCACGCCTTCCACACAGTAGTGTACTATGGTACCATGCAGGACTTCGGCCCCGATACTTCGGATCCGATTTGGCCTGTGCTGTGGCGGCGCTACCGACTTCGTCCCTGTGTCAAACATCATCTTTGTACACCTTCAGGCTGTGTCGGCAAGAGGTGCCGCTTACCTCCAGCTACAAATGACCCAACTATTCTCAGCGGCAGAAAATCACCGCAGCAAAGTGCTGGCGGTGTCCATGCTCTTTCCTTTCAGACCCGTGGCCGTTCGACCACAGCTTCCAGCCCTCGGAAGTAAATCTTTTCGACAAAGCTGTAGCTGAAAAACACGAAGCCCTGCCTCGCGATGTCTTGGAACCGTAGCTCTTCCAGACCTTCCGTTGCGCAGAGGACACGATGGATGTGCGTATCGTAGAAGTACCGATTCTGCGGTCTGAGCTCGAGGGCTCGTGCTTCGCGCTTCTGCGCCAACCATTTCTTGCACAGCAGCCTCATCAGCCCCAGAATCGCAAGGTCATGGGCTGTGCGAATTTTATCCTCGAGTGGCTCGTCTCCCCGGAACGCAGCCTCGTCTTCGAATCTCGCCGCCATCCAGTCACCCTGTCCGTGCCAGGTATCCAATACCACGGTGTCGAAGGGGTCGAAGAGGCCTAGCTCGATGGACGACCAGCACTCGATGAGAGTGATGAGCTGCAAGGAAGCGGGAAGGCGCTTCAGCAGTTCTACGACACTTTGCTCCCGGGTGGTCCAGTCCTGACCGGCTGGTGGTTGGAGGAGATATCCGAGCCGACGCAGGCTGCCGAAGAGTAGTTGGGTCGAAACCGTCAGGCTCACGAGGTTCCGAAGCCTCGGCAGACTGACCAAGCGTCTGGGCGGCCCGAGATGTAGCCACGCCGGGGACGCGGGCTCGAGGGCCCAGCTCAAGTCCAACGACTTGAGATTGCGACCGTGCCGGTCGAGTTGCTGATTCAAATCGGCAGATTGGTTCGGTGACGGTCGACGAGAGCCGAGAAGCCAAGGGTCCAGGTAGATGGCGAGACGCTCGAGGTTGGGCATGTTCTCGAGTCCAAGTCGAAGATCAGCGTTGGACCTGGGGCGGCGGTATCCCCATGTTATACAGAGGGCATGGGCTTTCTGCAATATCGTCATCGGCCTGTCGCCCTCGGTGCTGTCGCGAAGGTGTAAAAACCAACATTCGGTCTCCATCACCAGCGTCAGGCGCTCGAGGGAAGGCATTACGAGAATGCCGTACTCGATTAGGTAGTTGTGACAGGAATCCTTGACTTGGAGCGTAATGACTCGGAGGTTCTGGAGATGGACTGTTGGCCGCAGCAGGCTCGGAGAGGTCAGGGGGACCATTGCCTGTCTGAACAGAAAAGAAGCGTTGATATCGGTACGTACAGGAGGGATCATGCCAAGGCTCTGAACGTGCACGCTTCTTGCGACAATGTCGAAATAGATCCTCTGAGACATCCAGGGGGCGTTATGGGAAAAGTGGTCGGTGAGTAGTGGTTGGCCATCTGCCCATCTGAACGGCTCCCTGGATGGCACAACCACGTGGCCCAGGGGTAGGGGACGCCGAGGTCTCGGATCCGCCACTGGAAGGTTTTGTACGCTCATCCACAATTGAGCATTGGCGATGACCACGAAATCGTCCAGCTGGATGCCGAAGAGCAGATGACGAATATGGGTAGCATTCTCCGGGCACCAGTGGCAGAGAGTCATCCAGAGCTGCAACATGGTCGAAAGATCCCTTATATGGATGATGCGATAGAGGTAAGGTGTTGCGACACGATTTGCGGTGCGTGAGGCCAAGGCGAGGGCGTAGAAATATCTCCTGGACACGCAGATATCCAGTACATCCTTCATGTCTCCCACCGTCCACGTGGGTCCATGTACAGTGTTTCTTGAAGCCCAGGGAGGAAGCAGACTGTTCATTATCAGACAGAAAATGTCCAACGGCAAATTTTGAAGGCGCATGTGCCTGATCCCTGGACGAGCTGATGGGGGCGCAAGCTGCGGATCCACGAAGGGGCTGAGGAATCGGTCGAAGCGGCCACGCTGGCCTCGGACGGGCGCAAGAGTGTTATGACGGGTGCTCGTCGCCATATCGACTGGATCTGGAAGGTTGGTTGGAGGCGTCGCTGAAGCGCATAGCTAGCTGCTGGCGTATGTTTGTGCTACAGAAGTAGCATCACTGCAGTGCGAGTTAGCTGGGGACCTGACACGGAGACGCGCGTGTGGACGGTGGACAGGTGGACAGGTAGACACATGGGACGGAAGGAGGGAGGTGTCATGGGAGGAAGTAGGTACGGGAATACTGACTGTAAGAACGAGGCCCACGATGGTAACCATCAACTGATGCTACCCAAAACGAGTCTGGAAGGGGGTCGGAACACTACACGTTGGACGTGCCAATGCATCCACAGAAAGAAATGGTGCGTAGACAGATTGTAGACGGTTAGGTTGGGTTGAAAGCATTACAATCTAGTGTGAGTGTGCAGAGGATGGCTTGAGGTCAAGTGATGTTGCCCAGGCAGCACCAGCCAAATATCGCAATGATTGGGCCCTCACCTGCAAGGAGTCGCGTCCATCTCTGAACAAGTGGAGGTCAAAACGAGTGTATACCGGCCTTCTTCAAGGAACTTGCACAGGTGGTCGCCACATCGCATTCTCTCCCATAAGCCGACTGACTTCGTGGAGGAGATCGCCACCAGCCGGTAAAATTACCACCCTCCATCCCTCTACTTCCCCTGCTCCTTCTCCTGCTCCTCCTCCTGGCCCACGGGCACAAGCTTCCCCACAACTAGATACTTGGACATGAACTGCTCCTCCCAGTCCTGCAGCGCCGCCTCCTCCTCCGGGCCCAGATCACTCAACGTATCCAGCGGCCCATCCAAGTCCTTGGTCAACATATCCTCGTCAAAGCTCCCGCAAGCCAGCCCGCGCGACGCATCCCGCCCGGCAAAGTTCTCGTACGGCGAGCCCGGCCCGTAGAAATTCCGCCCGTAGGTCACATCGAAGACGCGCCCGCGCACGGCGAAATAGATGCGGGAGCCGTCCGCGCCGTTGTAAGGGAGAAGCGTGCGCGGGGTGAAGGTGCGGAAGACGGTGGCCGGGGCTTCCTTTGGTAGGACGGGGTAGGGGGTGGGCTTGAGGCAGGCGTAGAGGGTGTAGCCTAGGAGGGCTAGCAGGAGGAGGTTGAGAGGCGTGAGGAAGGCGTTGGTGTCGACGTGCCTGGTGGGTGGGGGAGTCAGTCCGTCGTGACCAATTCCAGAGAGTCATGTCCGTGAGGTTGCTTACTGGGCCTTTTGGGCCTCTTGGGCCATGCGTTGTTCCACGTAGTCCATCGTGGTACTCCTGTGAGCAGGAATGGATTCGGCCTGTGGATTTTGGTTACACGACGTGCGCGGTGACAGTGACAGTGAAGGCGAGAGGGTCAGAGTCTGGGAAGAAGGGGAGGTGGTAGTAGTGTCATCGTTGAAACCTTGAGGCTCTGTGACTGGGACGGGTCCACGGGCTCTTTCTCACCAAAACCCCGACCCGACGGGCCCGGCCGAAAGACCGTTAACGGTGCCAGTCAGGTCCGTGTGAGAAACAACCTGAACAACGCCACGTTCAGTACTCGTGTCGGCCTAACAACGTCTAACGGCACTCTTAGTCCCCAAGATTCTCAGCCTAACAGCTGCAAGGCGAAATTTATATATGTTTCAGATATTCTTTCTTTAGCGAAATGCTCTCTTATTATATTACACTAGACCTCCTACCTTAAGTCTTGCAATATACTTCTCTATCAGCAGCAGGCTTATATTAGAACGGAGAAAATTAACTAATAAATTGCTAACAAAGTTTGTAATAACTAAGAGAAAGAGAGGGCGAAAGGCAGATATAGGGTTAGGGCTATTATAGAAGTAAACCTATAAATATAGATAGTAAGTTGTGATAATCGAGAAAATTCAATTACTAGAGTATAACAGTTTCCTACTAAACTTCGCCCAGCAGCTGTTAAGTGAAATTTCACTATAGTGAACTAAGAGTGGCGTTAAGACATTTTTAGGCGGGCATAAGTATTGCTTTGTAGTATATTATACGTGTTGGGGCATGTAGTGAGATTCTGTCGTCATTTTCCATGTCACCCCTCCCCTCCAACCATTTTGCATCTTATACCATACATTGGAGAACGCTTCCTATATCGCTGCTGCATCATTTGAATAGTTCGGTCTTCTCACCTAGGTTAGGGCAGACATTTCACGGGAAAGCGCCGAAAGCCTGAACAGGATACCAAACACGAGATGCTCATCGTCTCTTGGATGGACGCCAGACTTGTACATGAGGGGTTCAAATGTGATTTCCATTCAGGACTACCAAATTCATAATCAATATCTGTATGGATTGCAGAACCACACGCTTTACTTATCAGCAACCGGGAAGTCCTTCCCAGCCGTTGACTTGTATTTGTCGCGGACGAAATCTGAGACAGTCAGTATGAGGTCAGGGAAAGCATCTTGTCATGACCCTCCAGCAATGTGATCTGACATACCCGAAATTTGTTCATCCTTGGCCTGCTCAATCGCAGACTCGTTGGACTGGTCGCCCTGCTTGAAGACGTTCTCCTGGACCCAGTCGACGCCTATACGCCCCGGAGATGTTAGCACAATCAACCAGAGAGGCAGACGGACAGTCGCCGACCTTTGTCGAGTCCGTCCTCCTTCTTCTCGCCCGCTGCGCCTCCGCCAGCTGCGTTGTTGATCTTGTCCATGAGGCCACCGCCGGACTTCTGCTCCCCCGAGGATTGGGTTTGCTGTTCTCCCTCCTTGTTACCACCAGAGAGGTTCTTGACAAAATCCATGTTTAGAGGCAGTGATTCGAGAGGATGTTAGGTAGGAAGAGAGAGAAAGTAGATCGTTCGAAAATGACAATGAAGACGAGACTGCTCAGCACACGATGCCAACTGCTTGCTTCTTATATTCATTCCTTTTCCTGGGTTCCCTCAACCGTGATGTCACTTCCAAGGTTGTCAAGTATTACCGTAGCTGACCCTGGGCCCGCATCGCCAAGCCGCCTACCTAGGTAGTATGGCGTACCACTGTCACCAACCACTAAAGACTCATCATACCTAATCACCTCGACAACCTTGTGGATGGTCAGATGGTTTGTCCATTGGCAGAGCTGCGGAGCTGGCAGAGCTGAAATAAGACTAAGTCTTGCTTTCTGCAGCAAGCAGGAAACTAGGTCGGACAGGGTTGACCATGCGGTATCTTCCTGTTTTGGGTAGCGGACGAGCAGTGGAGCCTCGATGACAGGATGGTCACAGGCAAGCGTCACCGTCTACGTGAGAGGCGCCCAAGGCGCCTTTGAAATATGCATTCTTCCATGGCGTAAAATCAGAGACGAGGCACACTCAATGCCCCAAACTGCTGTCTTTTTCCACGCAAGATCTGAGGCGCACAGGGACAACACCCGGTTGCCAGAAGCCCACCACCCGCGCTGGATACATCGATAGGCTTTGCTGGGGAAATGATCCCACAGAAGCATGATAAGTTGTCCGTGTCCTTGGAATGACACCGTTCGGGCCGCATGACCAAGGAGACCAGCGCCTGCCCACCTCGCCGTCTCGGATCGAGCGACATGTGAGAAGAGAAACCCTGGCACCGGTCTTCTAGGAACATGTCCCCAAAATCGGACAGCTTTGGCTAAACCAAGCTGCGATGATCGTCGTGAGGGTAACAGCGCAGCCAGAGCCCAGGCGTTTTGTCTACATTGTGGTGGGTTTGAGGTCTAGGCCTCGCTGCTGTGTCGACACCAACTCCTGAGCCTAGGTAGCGAACCCCTCTGATCCCACCCAGACCTCATCAAGCCATGGAAAAGCCGGTTCCCCCAGCAAGGGACTCAGTGCTCGGACTCGACGCATCTGTCGCTTGTGATCAGTAAAACATGTCTTCTACCCAACCACAACCACCTGGCACCTGTCACATCCGCCCTGAGGCAAGTCCCTGTCAAGTCCCGTGTAGGAAAGGGTATTTCTTGTTTCATCGTAACATTTGTGTCATTGCTCTAGACACTGGAAAACCGATTGACGCCGAAAATCCTTCAGCCAGCCCATTGATGCGACCGATTCTGCGCGAAGTGTTTTTTTGTGTGTCCATGCCCTTGCCTTTCCCCGTAGAGAGCGCCTTCTTCAAAACCCTGCTTATGCCACGAGCTCAATGACACCACCGGCCTTGGTGATCTTCTCCTCAGCCAGCTTGCTGACGTATCGTGCGCGGACAACGATGGGAGCCTCGGGCAGACGGCCCTTGCCGAGCAACTTGGCGTATCCGAGGGCGGTGAGGTCGATGACGGGGGCGGTATCGGCGGACTTCTTCAGGTGCTTCTCGCGCAGGTCGGCGGGGACCAGAGACCACAGCTAGAAAGGGGCTGTGTGTCAGTAAAGGCTGTCCCCCTCGGTGGGGTGTCTCGACTGTCTCGTCTGTTCCTCTGTCGAGGAGGAATGTACTCACCTTGTCGACATTGATCTCGGGCTTCCACTGGTGGTTTCGCAGAAGGTGGAAGCGGCGCATACCGACCTTACCGAAGTAACCAGGGTGGTACTTGTCGAGGTTGGTTCTGTGGTGGTGCTGACCACCGGCCATACCACGACCACCGGGGTGCTGTAGAGTGGAGGATCGCAATCAGTATCGAGCTCTCGTGTTCATACTCGTCTGTATCGTCAAACGCGGGGGATCGTTCTTGGGCCGAATCGTACCTTGCGGTGCTTGCCAACGCGACCGTTACCGGCACTGACGTGGCCGCGGTGCTATCGAGAGAAAGTCAGTAAAGCCTGCGCACCCTCAATTGTCGCAGTTTGAGGCTCCTCCTCAGATGAACGGGCCTACCTTGCGGGTCTTGGAGAATCGGGTAGGCATCTTGGACTGAGGATGGCTGTGGTGATGCGGTTGTCGATGCTAAGATTCCTCGATTCGAGAGATGGAGGTTAGGTGTGGAGTTGGATGCGAATTTTCGGGTAGGGCCAAAAAGTGTGCGGCTGACATAAGCGATGCCAAGATCAGAAAAAAGAGCGAGGAGAGCTTACAGGGATGCGGCAACGAGCGACAGGGGTCCTTCTCCTTCACCTCTCAGACTGGCTGCCCATGTCGCATTCATCAACCT